>CAUYRH010013636.1:0-13947 GCA_963574655.1 Perodicticus potto | reverse complement strand
AGTTTAGCTGGATATAGGATCCTGCATTGAAAGTTATTTTGTTTTAGGAGATTAAAAGTTGATGACCACCCTCTTTTAGCTTGAAAGGTTTCAGCAGAGAGATCTGCAGTTATTCTAATGTTCTTCCCTTTGTAGGTAATGATTTTCTTACATCTGGCAGCTTTCAGAATTTTCTCCTTCATATTAACTTTAGTGAAATTGATTATGATGTGTCTAGGGGAAGTCTTATTTGGGTTGAGTTGTGCTGGAGTTCTGAAACTGTCTACTATCTGAATTTCAGAATCTCTTGGCATGTCTGGAAAGTTCTCTTTCTTAATCTCATGAAGGAGAGACTCTGTGTCTTGTGAAGCCGCTTCATCACTTTCAGGGATCCCTATGAGGTGACTATTGGTTTTCTTCGAATTATCCCAGAGCTCTCTGAGAGAGTGATGTGTTTTTGCCTTCTATTTCTCTTCCTCTTTGGAGGTTTGGGAGCATTCGAAAGCTTTGTCTTCCATTTCAGAAATTCTTCCTACTGTTTGCTCCATTCTGTTACTGAGGGATTCTACTGTATTTCTCAGATCTTTGAGGGCTGCAACTTCTTGTCTCAATGTGTCAAAATCTGGTCATTTTGTTTTTGAATTCGTTGAATTCTTGAGACATCTTTTGGGTCATTTTTTTGATTACTACTTGAAATTCTAATTCCATCTTTTCCTCCATTCCAATGATCTTATTTGCTATCCAGATTCTGAATTTGATTTCTGACATCTCAGCCATTAGCCTATGCAAGGGATCTTGTGCTGTGTCTGCCTTGTTGTTCCTTGGAGGAGTTGATCTACTCTGATTATTCATATTGCCATAGTTTTTCTGTTGATTCCGCCCCATGATTGTTTTTCACCATTGCCTCTGGCTGTCCTCAGTTGGGAAGGTGTCTCTCCAAGATTAGACCCTGGCAGGGTCACTCTATTGTTGCTGGAACTTTGCGGGGAGTGACCCTGTGTAGCTCCTCTGGGACTGCCCCACCCAGGGAGTTCTGGCTATAGGAGCAGCTCCGGAGTGTTGCACACCCAGATCCAGTAGCAGGGCGGGGGATGGTGCACATGGTTCTGGGAGTGCCAGGCACCTGGTAACTTTGCCTAAGAGAGCCCACAGCTCCAGCAGTCTCTGGCCAGGCTGAGAGCTCCACGCAGAGGCAGGAAGTGCTCCGGAGGGAGGGGGCCTGGTCCCGTGGCTTCTGGAGTACCTGGCCTGATGAGCAGGCCGGTACAGAGGCAGGGAGGGTACAGGAGGGAGGACACTGGTTGTGTAGCTGCTGGAGTCCCTGACTGGAGGCAGGCGTGCTGAGGCCCCACAGGCACGGTCACTGGGGAGGTTCCTGGCCGGGAGGGGGCCTGGTGGCCACCGGCGGAGTCCCTGGCAGAAGACAGACCTGCGAAGGCCTGGCTAGCATGGGGCGCAGGGCCGCAAGGTTGTACGGGGAGTTCCTGGCCGGGGCGGATCTGCAGAGGCCTGGCGGTCACTGATGGAGTCCCTGGCAGAAGGTGGACCTGCGTAGGCCCTGCAGACTCGGGGCCCGCGTTTGCCAGGGGAGTGCCTGGCCCGGAGCGGAACTGCAGAGGCCCTGCTGGTGCCAGGTGCAAGCCCGTGCTGTTGCCAGGGGAGTCCCTGGCTGGGGGTGGACCTGCAAAGGCCTGGCAGTAGCAGGCAGAGTCCCTGGCAGAAGGTGGACCAGCAGAGGCCCGGCTAGCATGGGATGCAGGACTGCACAGTCACCGGGGGATTTCCTGGCCATGGGCAGGCCTGCAGAGCCCTGGCAGTCACTGGCGGCATCCCTGACAGCGCCAGATGCAGGGCCGTGTGGTCACCAGAGGAGTCCCTGGCAGAAGGTGGGCCTGTGGAGGGCTTGCGGGTGCCAGGCACAGGTCCACATGGTTGCAGAGGGAGTCCCTGGCTGAGACTGGGCCTGCGGAGGCTTGTCAAGAGCCCCATGGTCCCTGGAGGAGTTCCTGGCAGAAGGCGGGCCTGTGGAGACCTGGCAGGCTCAGGGCGTGGGGCCACATGGTCCCTGGCGGATTCCCTGGCTGGAGGGAAGGAGGCTCTCTGTGGCCCCCCAGAGTCTTGCTGGTGGGGCGCTTTTTCCGGCAGGCCAGGTTGGGGGGGCTCTGCTCAAGAACCTCCTCCCTCAGTCTCAGTGGGGGTTAGGCTTCTTGTTCGTCAGGTAAGGGGGGAAGGGTGTATTATAAGTTCAGAATGGTGGGGAAAACTTTAGTTTAGTTATTCTGCCTAGCAAGAGAATGTTCAGAGTCACATCAGGGTCACTCTGGGGAAAGCAGACCCCACTTCCCACAGCACTCTTCTGTGGGGTGAGACAAGAGGTACACAGTTCACCATTTGTCTGTAGAAAACCTGCAGGAGCAAACAAAGAGAAAAAAGAAAGGAAACAGAAAAGCAAAAAACCCACAGCTTTCTTGGGGGAGGGGATGGACACTTTTCCTTTCAGATGAATTTTGTACCTGAAGCTTGCTTTCTTGGAGTTGCAGCTTCCCTCAGCAGAGATGACCTGCAGTTATCACTTCTCTCTCTCAGTTGGGCTCCCGGTCTTCAGCTTAATTGCACAGTTTCTGGAGGTTAGTTTTCCTTTTGGACAGGAGCCTCTTTTGAAAACTGCTTCCAGTTGCCATCTTGCTCCCCTCCCGTTTTGCTTTGTTTTTAATTTCATTCAGTGTTCTCATTCTGATTTCCAACAGCTCCCTTATTTGGAAGTCTGGTTTTATCTTATTGACTATGAATTTCACTCAAATTTGATTAATCCCACAGTGACTTTTTTTTTTAGAGACAGAGTTTCATTTTATTGCCCTCGGTAGAGTGCCATGGCATTACAGCTCACAACAACCTCTAACTCCTGGGCTTAGGTGATTCTCTTGCCTCAGTCTTCTGAGTAGCTGGGACCACGGGTGCCCACCACAATGCCCGGGCTATTTTTTTTGTTGCAGTTTGGCCAGGGCTGGGTTGGAACCCACCACCCTTGGTATATGGGGCTGGCGCCCTACCCACTGAGACACAGATACTGCCCCAGCCCACCATGTCTTTTCACCATAAAAGACTCTAGTGCCTGTGCCTGAAAACACTCCTTCATCTACTTGGATAGTGCCTTTCTGAAGCCAAGAAAAAGGGGCACATGGCAATATCTTTTTCTTGTCTCATTTCTATGCACTCCCACGCTTCCTCCCTCTTCTTTCTCCTTCTCCTTTTTTCTCCCTCCCTCTTATTCTCCTCTTTCTCTCTCATGTTTTTCAGATCAGTAGGACTCCACATTCATTAAACTTTAGGTTCTTTAAGTGTCTCAAAGTGACTAAATCTGTTCTTACATTGGAATGACCCTTGGTAGATCATGGCCTAAATTTGAACACAAGGGAAGAAAAAGGGGTAGCCAAGAAACAGAGGCGTCTGAGTATGATTCCTGTTTCCTTTTTTGTTTTCTAAATGTATCTCTTTCTTCCTGCATCCAGACCTCCAAGCATGCATTGCTGCCTGCACTATGGTGAAGTCCTAGTTTAAAAGTCATTTCTTCCTTTCCATCTAGATATAGTTAGACCTATCTTTTACATGATCTTTCACACTCTATCAAATATCTTAGATTTAACTAACAATCTAGATGTAGATAAAATGCTGCAAACAAATGCTATTTACCCAGAAATTGTGTACAACACCCAGAGAGTTAGAAGGGTGTGACAAATCCCTTTAGTACAGGACGAAAACTGCAGTAGGCAGCCTATAAAAATGACTCCCTCAGTCAGATCCCACCTCCTGGAATTCATGCCATGCGCAGTGCACTCCTCCACCTGAAGAGTAGTGGGCTGGACGTCATGACTCAATTCAGTGAGTCGAATACTGCCAAAATGATGAGCCTGCACTGCTAAGAGAAGGTTACAAAGAGACAATGACTTCCATCTTGCTGCTTCTCTCGTATTTTCTGGCTGAGCCTTTGCCCTGAGGGAAGCAAGCTGCCATGTCACGAGTAGCCCAAGCCCAGGACAATGTGGCATGGAATTGGTGCTTCTGGTTAGTGAAAGAAGACCGAAGGCCTGCCACCAGCCACTGTGAGGGAGCTCAGGAGCAGACTTTCCTTCGGTCCAGCCTTGAGAACCTGCCCATGGATTACAGCCCTGGGAAACCTTGAGCTTGGGAACCCATCTAAGCTAAGCCTGGATTTTTAGCCCCAGAACCAGTGATATAATAAATGTCGTTTTAAGCCCCTAAGTTTTCTTTTTTCAGGATAAAGTTGTAATATGCTTCTGTGACTGGATAGTGGATCAAGGCTGGAAGGATTTTGAAGAGTGTGGTTAGAGAAAGCCCCAATTTCCTTGAAGATCCAAAAGAATTTTGTCTGCATCTTCTATAAGTTAGACATAACAAGAAAGCATTAACAATAAGCTCTCAAGTTACATTCGATACTGTTCTGAACCAAACTGCCTTAAACATTGGGGATATCCATCTGTAGTTTAACACAGTGGTAGCCTTTTACACGTGTAATTTCCACCCTCTCAGCCACATAATGTATCCCACACACAGTGAGTGTGGATGGTGATTTGATGTGGGACAGGATGCTCTTCTACAGCTTTTTATGAGGTTCTGAATTCTCCCATTAACTTTTTATGGGTATCTGGCTCAGATCTGTGCTTGTGAATAAATGATCACACTTTCTTTTTTTCTCTTACGGAGCAATGCATGACCGTCCCACTCTGAACCTTGGTTCTACTTTTTGAGTAGTTTCTATCACAAACATATTCTTATGTTGTGCATAATTTTCTTAAGAGTCTATCTGATTGCAACGTGAATAGAAATCCCCTTTTGCAAAGCCTCTAACTAAATCTTTTTAGTGTGTTTGCTTTACTTAAGTGGGAAAGAAACTTATTACTTACCCTTAAGGAATCCGTGTTCATGCATAGGGGAGAAAGGAATGCTAATGGTTTAAGTGCCTAAAACATCTGAGTCCAGATATGTAAAAGTATAATATCATGTTATATGAACACAGGTACCTGACAATATGTAAAAAATTTAATTCTATTCACTTTAAAGAAATATGATCTATGTGTCCTTATCTGTGTCTGCATATCAACCTCTGAACTAACAGCATACAGTTCTCATTTCACTGCACTGGGTAAAAAGTAAATTAAGTCCAATCAATCTCTGTGTTAACACAATGTTCTATCTGGGCAGCACCTGTGGCTCAGTGGATAGGGCACTGGCCCCACATCCTGAGGGTGACCGGTTCAAACCTGGCCCCAGCTGAACTGCAACAAAAAAATAGCTGGGTGTTGTGGCAGGCACCTGTAGACCCAGCTACTTGGGAGGCTCAGGCAAGAGAGTTGCCTAAGCCCAGGAGTTGTAGGTTCCTGTGAACTGTGTGGTGCCCTGGCACTCTACTGAGGGTCATAAAGTGAGACTCTATCTCTATTAAAAAACCCCAACCAACCAACCAAACAACCAAATAATGTTCTATCTAAATTTGGATCTATTTAGATAAGGCATATTTATTTAATATGACCCCTCCTTTTCCATATAGCTTGAGAAAGAGGATATTTGTAGATCGTCCAATTAAGGACCCATGGGGGGGAAGATAAATATGGTAAAATGCTTTTGTTCCCACTATCATGTGATTATTTAACAGGATTTTAGTGATTTAGTAGTAATATAGTCCAGCCTCCTAGAATCAATCCCCTCAGCCTACATTGCCCCGTAGGTTTTATATACATACTTTAAAAATTAACTTTATCAGTGAAGATTACACAAGCCAATCTTACATATAAGTAAGTAGAGTGCTCTTTAGGTGGTGTGCTTTGAGGAAAAATCTCTCTAATGAGAAAGATCTTCCTCCATGGCATGCCACAAAGTTCCACATTTCAAATATTCATTAACCTTGCGGGTTCCTCAAGAAGGTATACATTTCAACCAGGTCAGGTCCTCACTCTAAGAAGGGTTAATCAGCAGCTGGGAAACCATCTAAGCCTGGATTTTTAACCCCAGAACCAGTGATATAATAACTGTTGTTTTGGTTCGTTCTTAGGGATTAATTAGTCTATTTGAATAATTGCTACTCATTGTTATGGAGCAGCAGAAGGATCTAGATTTGATTTGATGCATTGCTTAGAACTAATAAATTATATTTTGAGTAATTGAAATATAGAACATAGTGACTCCTTTACCCACATTGTCCATAGATGAGAGTCTGAAAATAGGGTAAAAAAGGGGGATCAAGGTGATACTAAAAAAAAAAAAAAAAAAAAAAAAAGTGGCAGGGCAAGGTCTTGAGGGCATACTTGATTTGTATCAGTGTTGCCTAGGACTGACGTTTGTTGTATTTTTTTCTTTTTCTGTTAAATATAAACGGCTCATTGACAAAGACTGTGTAATGAATTTTTGTGCAGGGAAAGTTCCTGTTGTCTTAATAACTGATTATAATGAAGATATGTTATATTTTAGAATGAAAGTTTTCTAAAACTAGGAAATATTCTATTATTTCATTTTTCAAATCTTTATGATAGTATTTTAAAGGATATTATAATTGGATACCCGTAATGCTAAGTAATCATTAGCCCACATGTGACACTCTAAATTCATTCATTCACTCACTCATGCAGTGAGTTAGACAGCCTGAATCTCCTACTCAACATCAAAGTCGAGGCCTTGATTGCAATTCCTACCTGGCTGTGTGGTCCTTCTCCGTCCCTTCACCAGTCTTTTCTTACCTAACGCAATCTCTGTCTCACATCCTGTGTTTAATGTTCTCTTATGTTGCTTCTTATATCATTTTATCCCACCTAACAGTATTTCTAAACAGCACTTATCTACGCCAGAGCAGTAGCTCATGCCTGTAATCCTAGCACTTGGGTAGGATTGCGCAAGCCCAGAAGTTCAAGTTTGCAGGGAGCTATGATGCTGCTGCTGTCCTCTAACCCTGGCAACAAAATGAGTTCCTGTCTCAAAAAAAAAAAAAAAAAAAAAAAAAAGGAAGACACATATCTATATTTTATTTTTGTTCTTTTTAACTTCTGAAAAGAATCATGCTTTATATTGTCATTCGTGACTTATTTTTAGTTTATTGTAAAATTATTAAGGTTATCCATATTGTTGCACTGTGAATATCCATAGTGTAAATTAATTCATCTTGATTGTTGTATAATATGTTGTAGATTTTTGTTCATAGCTAACTGGATAATTTCCTTTCCTTTCCTCCCTGCCTCTCCTTATCTCTGCTCTCCTTTTCTCCCTGGTCCCTCTGTTGGTCTCGTTTCTGCTCCTAATTTCAGGACTTGTAATTGCAGGTCCTGCCACACATTCCCACCTGCCGGTACTGCAGGTACCTCCAACTGCATTTGGAAAATGAGTTTTCTCCTTGTATTCCTTCTTTTCCTCAACTCCCCATCAGAGGAGCCTGGGAAAAAATGTTAGCATTCCAAAAAAGAGTTTGAAAATAACTGTATGAAGCAGTAAACAGAGGTATACAAATATCAGGACTTACACTTTATTTCAGTGGCTCTTGAACTTCAGTCTGTCCAAAAGAGCTCGTGAAACTACAGATTTTTGCACCATCCTCTCAGAGTTTCTGATTTGTTCAGTATGGGGTGGAGCTGGATATTTCGCATGTCTAATAAGTTCCCAGGTGATGCTGATGCTGCTGGTCTGGGAAACACACTTAGAGAACTAAGGGTACATTCTGAGCATGCGCCAAACCTTCCATTAATCTCCCAGGATAAAGCACTTTTAGGGATCGGTTGGAAACTGAAGTCCAAATGTGCCCAGGATTAATAATCTGGGTAATAATCCAAGTATCTTTCAACTATGCAGAGAAGAATGTATGATTCTTCTCTTAAATCCTATATATGAATTTAAATTAATACCTGCCTATCTTACACATAGGCCAAAGGTATTTCCTTTTAATAATAAAGTACACAGCTATCATTTAATAATAAAAAAAAAACACACGTTTTAAGGTAGTTTCATTTAATGTCATATGTTTTTTGAATGCGTTCTATTTAAATTCTGCTTATTGGTATACCTCACTTTACCCAACAGATATGACTTTGATAGGTTGCATGTAGGCCACAGTTCTGCATATCAAATAATATTTTAAGTGAATTAACGGAGAGGGAGTTCTTTTTTTTTTTTGCAGTTTTTAGCCGGGGCTAGGTTTGAACCCGCCACTTCTGGCATAAGGGGCCAGTGTCCTATTCCTTTGAGCCACAGGTGCTGTCCGGGAGGGGGACTTCTTTAAAAAAATCTTTTGTTAAAAAATTCCTTTGCATTTTGTATAATTATTTCCCAAGTTATATCCTCTAGGAATTTAGGATTCTATAATGTTTTCTTGAACAAGAGCATGCATGCTCAAGAAATATTGAACCATCTTCTAGCTGTAGCAGGAAGGCAAGTGTTGTAAGAGAAATAATAACTTCTCTTAGATATCCATGTGCAATGTTAATGGCAAAAGTGGTACATTTTCACTGTATGCCATGCCCAACTCACGCCTGCCTATCTCTTTCCAGCTCATAAATGCTATCGATTTACATATGCTAGGCTGCTACAATATTCCTCTAAGCCTCTCTCCGTAGAAGAAACACAGCTTCCATCAAAACAAGTCTTTAAAAATATTTACCAAGCTGTAATAAACAATACTCCTCAATGTGCTGTATATAAAAAAATAACCTCTTGAGGGATGACACCAGTTTTATTTTTACTCATTAGGCGCTGCCCCTTTGCCAACGCTAGGAAATGAGTGGTCAACGGGGCACAGGAAAATAGAGCTTTTTTTCTTTTTCTTTAAATCTGAGAAGATGATCTATATTCTCCTCCCTGCTTATTCAAATAGATAAAAATAACATCTTTTCAAAGAACTGTTCCTGGCAGACAAGGAGATATTTATATTCAGCACTGTGAATAAGGATCTATAGTTAAATAAACGGAAAAGTACCAGATCAAATTATATTGCCTTTAGCAAATAATAGCAGTGTTGGCCCCTTGGTACTGACCAGGTTGCTCGATATATTTATTGACTTGTGTTATTTAAGGTGCACATTCACACAGCACAGTAACAATTTTGGCTGGAATCGGGATTGGGTTTCTTCTGCCCCAGGGCTGAGGTCCACGTGGAACCCTGAACAGTGCACCCTGGGCTGGAGGGGACGGTGAGCCCGCATGGATCTGCTAACAGCCGTGGTTCGTTGGCTGTGTTTGGGAAATCAGTTTGCTGACTGATCCCCTCCATGAAAGCAAAAGACAGCGAGACCAGGCCGAGCAGCGGGAGGAAACTTAGTGGGAATTAAAGGCAAATCATTGAAATAACCATAAATGAAAAATTTCTGATAATTTGCTTCCCACGAACTGGCACTGTTTCACTTAGAGGTATCTTAAAAATTCTTCATCCGTTTTCATCACCCTTAAAAATAATTACGTTTTCCTTCTGTATTTTTCCCACCTGGTTCTTTCTTCCCTGTCTTTTCTTTGATCTCATCTTTCTCTTTTTCTTTATCCCATGGTCCTTTCATGACATTCTTTTCCTGTTTTCTTTCTGGCTCCCTCTCCGCACCTCTTTCTTCTCATTTATTTGCTCTTCACTAATGCCAAGCATTGCCCGGGTATTGAAGAAATAGATAAAACACACAACATGCTGGCTTCTGAGAAGAGCAATGAGAAAACCCACAGCAGTAGTGAGTGGAGACTCTATGCAGGTGGGCGGGGCCCTGGCTTCGAGCACGTGGCAGGTTGGCTGGCATAACCTCCTGGCTCTATTCAGCCTTTCGCAAAGCAGACTTCACTTGTTGTTATCCGTGAAATCGTCTCCTAAAGTCTCTTCTTCATCTTCCTTCTCGGCCCATGCTCCCCACAGCTGTCAGCATCCTCATCCGATTTCTCATCAGCTGAAAAATCTTTAATTTTAATCAGTTAATTCATTTGTCCATTCAAATATTTACCCAGGGGTGAATGTACCCTCAGGCACTGTTTAAAGATGGGAAGACGTTCTGAGAAATGTGTCATTAGGCGATTTTGTTGTGCACACATAGGAGATAACCGTGTACTTACAGAGACCGAGGTGGCATAGCCTCCTACACACCTGCGCTGTGTGTTCTTGCGTCTCCTGCTCCTGGGCTACAAACCCGTACAGCACGTCACCATACTGAGTCGTGTAGGCAATTGTAACACAACTGGTAAGTATTTGGGGATCTAAATATATGTCAACATGGAAACAACACAGTAAAAATATTGTATAAAAGATGAAACATGGTGCATTTGTATAATACACTTACCATGAATGGCCCTTGCAGGACTGGAAGTCCCTCTGGGTGAGTCAGTGAGTGAGTGTCAGGGGAATGGGAAGGCTGAGGACATTGCTGTACACTGCTGTACACTGCTGTTGACTTTATAATCACCGTGCCCTGGCCACACTAGCTATCTTAAAAAGTTTTCTTTTTTCAATAATAACCTTAGCTTACTGTAACTTTTTTACTTTATGAACTTCTTAATGTTTAAATTTTTTGACTTTTCTAGTAGTAGAAAATTCTAGTAACACTAGTAGTTAGTAGTAGAAAACGCTAGTAACGCTTAGCTTAAGACACAAACACATCGTACAGCTGTACAAAAGTATTTTCTTTCTTTACATGCATAGTTTACAAGCTTTTTCTATTTAATTATGTATTTTTCTTTTTTAAACTTTTTTATTAAAAACGAAGACGCAAACACACATACTAGTCAAGGCGTACACAAGGTCAAGATCATTAACATCACTGCCTTCCACCTCCACGCCTTGTCCCACTGGCTGGTTTTCAGGGGCAGTAAGATGAATGCAGCTGTCACCGCCTGGGCTATAATGCCTTCTTCTGAAATGCCTTTTGAAGAACCTGCCTGATGCGGTTTTATAGTTAACTTGTTTTAATAAGTAGAAGGGGTGCACTCTAAAATAATGGCCCAAAAGTATAGCAAAAATATAGACTGATAACAGTCATTTTCTGTCGTTATCACATATTAGCTATTGCATATAATTGTATGTGCGGCACTTTTACACAACAAACAATATGATAGGTTTGTTTATACCTATGTTGTCGCAGAGACACGAATAATTCCTTGCCCTGTGACATTAGGATGGCTATGAAGTTCATGTCATTAGGCAATAAGAATTTTACCAGCGCCCCCGAGGTGATAGTGTTTGGAAGTGGAGCCTTTATGGACGGTGTTTGGATCAGAAAGATAGAGACCTCATCAACAGGATCAGTGCCCTTATCAAAGAGGCCTTAGAGAACTGCCTTGCACTTCCCCATGGGAGGCACAAGACGGGGCCGTCTATGAACCAGGAAGTGGGCCTCACCAAACACTGAGTCCGCTGGGACCTGCACGTAGGACTTGCCAGCCTCCAGAGGGCAAAGAAATAAACTGTTGTTATTTATAAGTTTCCCAGTTTGTGGTATTTTAGGCAGTCCTACAATGGATTGAGATTATTATTTTTTTGTTGTTATGGCCAAGGATTCATTTTTTTTATTATACCTTCTAAGCAAGAGCTTAGCCATGGAAAGATACTAACTTTGAGAATGCTCTCGTGTGCATGCTGAAGTTATAAGGAACAAGTGTTGCAACATCTGCAGCTTTCTCTCAAATGCCTTAGCCCCCAAATTTTAAAAAGACAGAGAAAGATATAAGGACAGATAGCCATATGGATAAAATGAGAGAAAAAGCAAATGTGACAAAATTGTAACAATTGACGCATCTTGGTTTTAAAAATTGCAGATGTTTGTTGTACTACTCTTCCAACTCTTTGGTAGGTGTAAAAGTTTCCAAAATAAACAGCTGGAAAAAATACTCTTATATTTTATTATTTTATTGAGGCCTCTTTAAACATTTCTTGTGTTAATTCCCTTAAGATTCTAGGTATACAAAAATATCACTTGTATAAGGCACCAGCCACATACACCTGAGCTGGTGGGTTCGAATCCAGCCCGGGCCCGCCAAACAACAATGGTGGCTGCAACCTAAAAATGGCTGGGCGTTGTGATGGGCAGCTACAGTCCCAGTTACTTGGGAGGCAGAGGCAGGAGCCTCGCTTGAGCCCAGGAGTTGGAGCTGTAATGCCACGGCACTCTAACCAGGGTGACAGCTTGAGGCTCTGTCAAAAAAAAAAAAAAAAAAAAAATCACTTGTAAGTTATTGTAAATTTATCTTATTTTTTCCTAATGCTAACCTCTCTTGTTATTGCTTTATATCTTCTTTAAATTAGCCAAAATTTCAAAAACAGCATAAGCATAAAATGAAAACAACAAATATAATTTTGGTTTTGGCCTTGTCATGCTTAATTGACTCTAAATTCTGTTCCTTTAAATTTAATATCTCTTTATCTTTTTATCATCATCATTATTATTTCATTAAGGAAATTTTCTATATTTTGTTCCCCCAAATTTTCCTTAGTATGACTGAAGAATTTCATCAATGGATGGAATAGTATATTCCTTCCTAATATTACTAATATTTAATTTTTTCTAGTTTCTCTTACCAGAAACTAGCCGATGTTTCCAAGAAAATCCCAGGGACATGGTAAAGGTCCGATAAATATTTGTTAAATAAGTGAGAAGCAGTGATTAGAGAAAGATTACAGTGAATAAAGGAAGAGTAAAAAACAATCTGTATGCTTTACTCCCTGGTGCTGCCATAGTTTTGATTTAAGAGAGATCTGTTTGATTGGAATTCAGAATATTGGTTTCTATTGGTCACTCTAAAGTTTAGAGTTGACATTTCCTATGTTAGAAAACAAAGATGTAGGGTTTCCCAGATCACAGACAGAGAAAGGGTAAAATCAGTCTTGTTGTTTCTCTGATCCTGTGCTAATGTATATTATATTGTGACCTTAAAAGTAAGCTGTTGGGTTGTGAAGAGAAACTCAATGCGTTTTTCTCAATCCTATATGGGGTTCTGAAATGCCCAGCATAAGCATTGTCATTGTCATGATTAATATTTTATGTTTTAATCACAAAGTGATTAAATCACATAGTGATAATGGGAATGACTATGTGTTCCATAAAAATATTTTTAAATGCCTTAAGAGGTTTGAGAATATCTTCTCAACAACTTTTTGTTTGCTTCATGAAATATTGAAATGCAGTCAGCAACAGGAAGCTAAGATGTGATACTTTTCATAAGGCCTTGGGAAAGGCCTCTGAGCTGCTACTCCTAATCACTTTATAGAATTTTATAAGAATAAAAGTAATGATAACTATGTAAATGGTGGTTGACAGACAACTGCCTGTCACTGTATATATATATATATATATATATATATACATATAGTAGGTACTCCACACATATTAGTTGCTTACTGTAACCTATTTCTTTTCTTCCTATATGGATTTTTTCCATTGGGTGTAAATGTTGACTCTGTTATAGAGAAGGATATAATTATAGTTGAAGAAATTAACAGCTAAAGTATCTGGCTTTTAAAAAAATTTAGACATGAAGTCGTGGAAGAAGCCCAAATGCCCATTGACCCACGAATGGATTAAGAAATTGTGGTACATGTATACCATGGAATATTATGCAGCCTTAAAGAAAGATGGAGACTTTACCTCTTTTGTGTTTACATGGATGGAGCTGGAACATATTCTTCTTAGCAAAGTATCTCAAGAATGGAAGAAAAAGTATCCATTGTACTCAGCCCTAATATGAAGCTAATTTATAGCTTTCATGTGAAAGGTAAACCCCAATTATAACACAAGAATACAGGGAAAAGGGAAAGGGAGGGGACGGGGGGAGGATGGGTGGAGGGAGGGCAACTGGTGGGATCACACCCATGGTGCATCTTAGAAGGGTACTGGTGAAACTTATTAAATGTAGAATATCAATGTATTCATATAGTAATTAAGAAAATGCCATGAAGGCTATGTTTAACAGTTTGACCAAAATATTTCAGATTGTATATGAAGTCAGCACATTGTG
>CAUYRH010013632.1:0-28355 GCA_963574655.1 Perodicticus potto | reverse complement strand
ATTGCCGGCTTCGACCTCAGCAGCTACCGCGACTGCCTCACCAAATGGAACAAGGCCATCGAGGTGATGTATGCCCAGTGCATGGAGGTGGGTAAGGACAAGTGCCTGCCTGTGTACTACGAGCAGCTGGTGCTGCACCCCCGTCGCTCCCTCAAGCTCATCCTTGACTTCCTTGGCATTGGCTGGAGCGATGCCGTTCTGCACCACGAGGAGCTCATTGGCAAGCCAGGTGGTGTCTCCCTGTCCAAGTGAGTGGAGCCCTCACTTTCCACTAAAACGCCTAGCCTTGGAGTCAGAGGTACCAGATCCACTCAGCCTCTTCGAGCTGTGTAGCTTTGGGCAAGTCACTGTACCTCTCTGAGCCTCAGTTTCATTATGCAAAAAAAAGGGGGGGAACAGTGATTCTTTCCTTTTCTGGACAATCAGCAAATTTTGAATATGCTTTGTAGTATGACAATAGTGGGTAAAGGTTAAGAGCACAGATTCTGGACCCAGAGTGTGTTCAAACCCCTGCTCTGCCATTTCCTAGCTGTGTGACCTTGGGCAAGTGACTCAATCTCTCTGTGCTTTAGTTTCCTCTTTTATAACATGGGAATATAATCAATTTACCCTACAGATAACTGTGAGCATCAAGTTAATAGATGTTAAGTGCTATTACTACTTTATTGGAATACCCATTATCCTCATTATCATTACCATTTAATGAGTACCTACTATGTGACATATATTGAGTGAAGCCCAAACAATATTATCACCTTTATGCTCCACAGCAACCTGAGGACATAAGAACTACTCTTAGGATGGCGCCTGTGGCTCAAAGGAGTAGGGCGTTGGCCCCATATCCCAGAGGTGGCGGGTTCAAACCCAGCCCTGGCCAAAAAAAAAAAAAAAAGAACTCTTATCCCCATTTTACATATGAAAAACTAGATCTCAGAGAAGTTATTGGCCCAAGGTCACACAGCTAACAATGCCTGGTGCTGGGATTTGAACCCAGGCTATTGGATTTACGACATGTGCTATTAAACTTTCTATGTCTAGGAAAGGACCCCACGTTCCATCTTCCCTCTCATTTCACCTCTGCCTTCCCTTCCCTTCCTCCCACTGGCCTTTGTTCTCTGCCTTCCTCCTTGAAGAAGTTGCCATCCCGCTTTTGAATCCCAGAGCCCTTGAACAGTGCTGGGGCAGAGGGTGTGATCGCTGCATAACTCATCAGGCTTGGGAATCCCTGAGAGCCCAGCCAAAGGGCTGTCGTCCACCAGGCCCTGAGCCGAGTTGGTGGCTCACAGCTGCTCTCTCCTGAACATGAAGTGCCCACATGCCAGGTATTCCAGCCCGAGCTAGGATTTTGTAAATTACGGTGACAAGAAGTTAGATTACCAAAGGAATACATCTTGATTGTAGAAAATTGGGGAAATATGCCAAACAAGAAAGGCCAAAACCCCCATAATCCCACCACTCAGATTTGGATGTGTAACTTACTGGTCCTTTTTGAGGACGTTGATAAAACCAGAGTCCCGCTTAACATGTTCCCCTACATCCTTTTTAACTTTGTATATGCATCTTCTTCTTCTTCTTTTTTTTTTTTTTTTGAGACAGTGTCTCACTTTATTGCCCTCGGTAGAGTGCTACGGCGTCACAGCTCGCAGCAACCTCCAACTCCTGGGCTTAGGCGATTCTCTTGCTTCAGCCTCCCGAGTAGCTGGGACCACAGGTGCCCGCCACAACTCTTGGCTGTTTTTTGTTGGGGTTTGGCCAGGGCTGGGTTTGAACCCACCACCCTCAGTATATGGAGCCGGTGCCCTACCCACTGAGCTACAGGTGCCACCCACATATGCATCTTTAGCTGGTGGCACCCAGCTCTCTGCTGCAACATCATTTTGAATGGCTACATGAGAGGCCACGACATGGGTTACCATACTTGACTTAATATCCTCTGTTATTGGAAATTCCGGTTATTTCTAGTTGTATTAACATGTATCAGTCATTACACCCATTCAAGTTCTGGGATGTCTTCACATCATTTCTGTGCCACAAAGTTCTGGAGACACCAGGATTTTGGCCAAAGCCATGTACACAGGATAGAGGTGAGATTTAAATCTGGGTCCTCCATGTTTTACTCACCAGTCCACACCCTTTCTCCTTCTCCAGTTCTCCCCACTTCACTCCCAGGCCTGTCTTCCTTTTGCTACCTCTTTCTGTTTCTGTTCCTCTTTCTCTAACTCTTCGCTTAGTTGAGATGGAAGCATCTAGAAATATGCTCTTGATCTTGGGGAATCCCCATTCTCCCCTATCCTATAAGCCCCCTGAATTATAATTGGTAAGTACTCATTCAGGTGACTGGGCATGGTGACTTATACCTGTAATCTGAGCACTCTAGGAGGCTGAGGCAGGTGGACCAGCCTGAGCAAGAGCAGGACACCATCTCTACTGTGGAAAAACTAGCTGTGCATTGTGGTGGACACCTGTAGTCTCAGCTACTTGGGAGGCTGAGGTAAAAACATCACTTGAGCCCAAGAGTGTGAGGTTGTTGTGAGCCATGATGCCATGGCACTCTACCCAAGGCGACAGACTGAGGCTCTATGTTAAAAATAAAAAAAAAAAGCTATTCATTCAGGTGGCTTAGTAAGCTTGTTACAAGGAAGCACGTGGAAGAGGATGGTTATTGCACAGCTAAAACAAAGAATGAGTTTAGTCGAGTGGGTAACATTTATACGAAAGTCTGTGTGTAGGGGGAGACAGAGATAGGGTGGAATGTGTGAGTGTGCTTACGTGCATGTGCTACCCCTCACTGAGAGCTTACAAAGTGCCCTGTTGAGTAACTCATTGCCTCTTCAGAACAGCCCAATGAGGTATGCGCTATTATTATTTTCATTCATCACTGAAGAAATTGAGGCTCAGAGAGGTGAAGTAACTAACTCTCCCAGGGTCACACAGCCAATATTGGTGTAGCTGGCACTTGAACCCAGGCAGTCTGGCTCCTGAGTCTGCTCTTGACCACTTTGCAGGAAAAGGAGTGAGAGCCTGTACTCCAAAAAGCTAAGTAAGACTGGGTATCTGTCGAAAGCCGATGGCCTGGCAGTGGTGATCACAGGAGCTTTTAGCATTACCATTAACATTTTGTAGAGTTCTCCCCACCCCAATGACAAAATATTCATGTTAGTCCATATACATTAAAAGTTTTTGTTTTGTTTTTAAGTCACAGAAGTCAAGGAAGCAGAATTTAGTATATGCTGTTAATAATTTCTTCTGACTTCCTACCACATGCTCTTGTTCCACGGTATGGGGCAGGTATGGTAAGGCAAAGTGACTCAGCTACAGTCCCACAGGTGATGGGGGCAGAGCCGGGCAGAGGCCAGGTCTCTCCGGCCTTCCCTGCTGCTCCAGAGTGACTGAGAAAGGCAGCTGCTGGGTGCTGTCTGGTCTGGTCTGCTCTGCCCTGCCCTGCCCTGCCCAGCCTGTCCTCTCTCCTCAGGATCGAGCGGTCCACGGACCAGGTCATCAAACCTGTGAACCTGGAAGCACTCTCCAAATGGACTGGTCACATCCCTGGGGACGTGGTGCGGGACATGGCCCAGATTGCCCCCATGCTGGCTCGGCTCGGCTATGACCCCTATGCAAACCCACCCAACTATGGCAACCCTGACCCCATCGTCATTAACAACACACACCGGGTGAGTGTGCACGCGTACTCGTGGAAATGTACCCTTGGTGCTTTGGCGGGAGTGGAAGCTCAGCTACCTGAGAAAACAGGTCTAGTCTCTTGATTCCGGCACATACACTGTGTTTCTCCCTGATGGACGCAGTGTAATTGTATGACTGCATGTATTTTCATTTTTGTTCTCCCCCGCCCAGACAGATTCTCACTGTTACCCTCGGTAGAGTGCCGTGGCACCACAACTCACAGCAACCTCAAACTCTTATGCTTAAGTGATTCTCTTGCCTCAGCCTCCCAAGTAGCTGAGACTACAGGTGCCTGCCACAACACCCAGCTATTTTTTTTGTATTTTCGCTTTTGCGTGGGCTACAAGGAAGCTCCGAACTACTATGGCCTATCTCGTACTCTAACCTCTAACAGTAGGCCGCGTGTACACTAATTTTATCTTATTTTCTTGCTCTCGTTTACTTTTTTCCCACTGTTTTTCTGGCTGTTTGTTTATCTTTGTTGAGAGTGAACATAAACAAATAAGCTAGGGCGGCGCCTATGGCTCAGAGGGTAGGGTGCCAGCCCCATATACCAAGGGTGGCAGGTTCGAACCTGGCCCCCGGCCAAACTGCAACAAAAAATAGCTGGGCATTATGGCAGGTGCCAGTAGTCCCAGCTACTTGGGAGGCTGAAGCAAGAGAATCACCTAAGCCTAGGAGTTGGAGGTTGCTGTGAACTGCAATGCCACAGCACTCTACCCAGGGTGACACAGTGAGACTCTGTCTCTAAAAAAAAAAAAACAAAAAACAAGTAAGCTGTTGGCCCATTCATTGTCCCATACGGTTTAAAACTGACTTCTCAGATAAATGTGAGCTTAGGATTCCTTAAATTGCTTTATAAGTTCTCCTTAGTTAAGGTGGTAGAGGGAAATGACGTTTTTTTGAAACAGAGTCTCACTCTGTCACCCTGGGTAGTGTGCCACAGTGTCATAGCTCATAGTAACCTCAAACTCTTGGGCTTGAGCAATTCTCTTGCCTCAGCCTCCTCCAGGCTATATTTAGAGATGGGGTCTTGCTGTTGCTCAGGCTGGTCTCAAACTCCTGAGCTCAAGTAATCCACCTGCCTTTGCCTCCCAGAATGTTGGGATTACAGGCACGAGCCACCAAGCCTGGCTGGAAATGCCTTTTAAGAAAGTGTTTTTGAAGTATTAAATAGCTAATACTAGGTAAAAGAGTAGTTGACAAGTTCATGTTACTATTTCTGTGTTGCTTCTTGTTCTAATTTCCTTTAGGCACTAAGTTAATTGAAATATTTGAAAATGGGTTCCAGGCCCAAGGAAGAACCCTTCTAGCCTGTACATTATTGGGACCCAAAGTCTTAATTTAAGCCAAGCTCAGTATTTCTGAATACATGCTAATTTTAAGAAAGTAAACAGTTCTTGTATTGCATCATAGCAGGAAAAAGTTAATTCCTCTCTCAGTTCTCCTTTAAATCTTTAGTCAGCTCAAAGAGGAAGTCTCCCTTTGCTGCTAACAAGTCCATAGTGCCTCTCCAACAGCTCCCTAATCTCTCTTTTCAAGAAGAGAATTTAGACTCCGCACCCATAGCTCAGTGGGCAGGGCACCAGCCACATACACCGAGGCTGGCTGGTTCGAGCCCTGTCTGGGCCTGCTAAACAACAATGACAACTGCAGCCAAAAAAAAAAAAAAAATAGCTGGGTTTTGTGGCAGGCTCCTTTAGTCCCAGCTACTTGGGAGGTTGAGGCAAGAGAATTGCTTAAGCCCAAGAGTTTGAGGTTTGCTGTGAGCTGTGATGCCACGGCACTCTACCCAGGGCAACATAGACTCTTTCTCAAAAAAAAAAAAAGAAAAGAAGAAGAGAATTTACTAACACTGCACTCTGAGAGCTCTGCCCTTGTCACTGAATTGTAAGCCTGTCTGCTGGTCTTGTGAGTTCCTCTTTCTACAGACACTGGTTGATTTTTGCAGACACTTAAAATTTACAGAACTCTGCAGATAGACGATGTTCATACTCAGGCCATGCTGACAGTGTGGATGGTTGCAATGTGGGTGTGGTTTATTTGTATTATTTTATTATAAGTATTAATTTTTATTTTATTCTTTATTCATTATTATTCTTTGTACCCTGTTTACATGTTTTATATATTTTTTCTGTACATATGTTGTCACAATAAAACATTAATTAAGTGGATTAAAAAAAAGAAGATGGCAATGATCCTGAAATCCGGTGCCCAGGTGCTTCTCAGAAGCAGCAGCTGGGGCCAGCTGGGAACTGCTAGAGTGACTTGGGTGGGCCACTCCTTACCCTACTTTCTTGCCTGGAGGTCCAGCACTGGCTCCCCTGAGGTCTCTATGTTTTTTTTTTGGAGAGACAGAGTCTCACTTTATCGCCCTGGGTAGAGTGCCGTGGCATCACACAGCTCACGGCAACCTCCAACTCCTGGGCTTAGGCGATTCTCTTGCCTCAGCCTCCTGAGTAGCTGGGACGACAGGCACCCTCAACAACGTCTGGCTATTTTTCTGTTTTGCAGTTTGGCCAAGGCTGGGTTTGAACCCGCCACCTTTGGTATATGGGGCCAGCGCCCTACTCGGGGAGCCACAGGCGCCACTGAGGTCTCTTTAAAAGGTGGAAATTGGCTTGGTGCCCAAAACTCAGTAGTTAGGATGCGGCCACATAACATCGGTGCTGGAGGGTTCTAACCCATCCCGGGCCTGCTAAACAACAATGACAACAACAACAAGAAAAATCACCGAGCGTTGTGGTGGGTGCCTGTAGTCCCAGCTGCTTGGGAGGCTGAGGCAAGTGAGTGGCTTAAGCCCAAGAGTTTAAGGTTGCTGTGAGATGTGACACCACGGCACTCTACCCAGAGCAACATAGTGAGAGTCTGTCTCAAAAATAAGCAAATAAATAAACAAATAAAAGGTGGAAGTCCCTAATTTGCCCCAGACTGTGAGTCAGAACCTCTCAGAGTGAGGCCTGACTTTGTGTATTTTATAAGTAACTCTAATGAGCACTGAGGGTTAAGGTCAACTCTTCAGAGCTTTTTTATTTGCTTGTTTAGCATAGATGTTTCCAGTTTTCTTCTAAGGTTTCTTCTCTGGGGGATTCCACAAGTCTTGGCAATTGCCAGACACCGGATTTAATCTTTACAGTGGCTTTGCTGTTACCTCGAAGATAAGTCTGCTCTTTTTTTTTTTTTTTTTTGCGGTTTTTGGCCGGGGCTGGGTTTGAACCCGTCACCTCTAGCATATGGGGCTGGCACCCTACTCCTTTGAGCTACTGTCACTGCCGATAAATCTGTTCTTTAAGAGCCCTTTTGTGGTACTTTCTTCATAATGCTTCCCCATAGCTTGAAATGTCCTTGTGTATTTGTGTTTATTGTAACTTGTGTAACATCTGGTGACCTCTCTAGAAAAGAAGCTCCAGGAGAACAATAATTTCAATTTTCTGGTTACTGTACTCCTAAGGACTTGGACTCGTGCCTGGAATGAGAGCCCAGTCCATGTTTATTGGAAGGATAGAGGAGGGCTATATGTATTGATGGGTAGTGGGTAATTGTGAAGGATGAACTAAATTTTATTTTTCAATCACTTCCATAGTATTGATATTTATTTCCTCTTTTTTAGGTCTTGAAAGGGGACTATAAAACACCAGCCAATCTGAAAGGATATTTTCAGGTCAGAAACTCCGAGGGGAATTCTGAATTCTGTCTTTCCCAGCGGTACCACCAGCTTGCTGCATGCCTTTGGATGCTTTGCTTCTCCACTCTGGCTGACAGTTTCCCCATCATCAAAAGGGGAGACCGGGCTGGGCCAAAGGGTCTCTAAGCATCTGCTCTGGCTGGACCAGATCTCAGCAGCCCCTCTGCCAGAGAAGTCTGTCTCCTTATCTTCTGGCTTGAATGCAGCTGGAGGGACTTCATGGAGACTTTCTCTTACACTTTCTATCTCTAGCCTTCCATTCAGTTTATTAAAGCCACACTTCCTAAACAAAAACCCAGTGTAAAATTTCCATCAGTGTACCCGAAAATGAGCAACATGAGAGTCACACGATGCTCATACATGTAAACGTACACACTCACTAGCATGTCCAAATGCATCCACGGACCTCCTGTGCCTCCCAGGAATCCCTCCTGTGTCTGTGGCCGTGGTCGCTGCTCTGTGTCATTGCTGGTAGAGGGGAAGCCTTTGACACACAGCATGGGCTTCCCCTTTACCAACATTATAGCTGGCCTACTATTGGTGTTAAAATGCCCCCCCTTTGAAGACACTTTTTCCTTCTGTTGCCCAGGCTAGAGTGCTTTGGCATCGGCCTAGCTCACAGCAACCTCAGACTCCTTCGTTCAAATGATCTTTCTGCTTGAACACTATTTGGCCTCCTGAGTAACTGGGATGGGACTACAGGCACCTGTCACCATACCTATTTGTAGTAGAGACAGGGTCTCACTCTTGCTCAGGCTGGTCTCGAACTCCTGAGCTCAAGCGATCCTCCCACCTTGACCTTCCAGAGGTGCTGGGGTTACAAGTGTGAGCCACCATGCCCAGCCAAAATGCCCCTTTTTAAATGAAGGTGTGGCACTAAAATTAGCAGTTTGAGTTTGTGCATTGTTTAATTTGGCAAAATAATAAAGGGTGGACCACCCTACAGCAATCCACAGTCCTCATTAATGATCAAATTGGTGAGGTCTGAGAGCTGGGGACAGCTTTTGAGCACTTCTTAGTTGTTTGGGGAGGGTTCACTCTACAAAGTAAAGTGTTTTTCCTGAGTCCTGTGAGTTGTTCTAGTGAATTGTCAAACAAGGGGTGTCGGGGGAGGGCGGAGGGCAGGCACATGATCAGAGACCCATCTCTGGCTCCTGTGTATCTAAAACTATGGTCAGAATTGTTTTAAACAAAAAGATGACGTTACTAGAATAACAAACAGAAGTAGGGGAATTAGGCTCGGCGCCGTGTGGCTCAAGCGGCTAAGATGCCAGCCACGTACACCTGAGCTGGCGGGTTCGAATCCAGCCTGGGCCCATCAAACAACAATGACGGCCGCAACCAAAAAATGGCCGGGCCTTGTGGCGGGTGCCTGTAGTCCCAACTACTTGGGAGGCGGAGGCAGGAGACTCTCTTGAGCCCAGGAATTGGAGGTTGCTGTGAGCTGTGATGCCACGGCACTCTATCCAGGGTGACAGCTTAAGGCTCTGTCTCAAAAAAAAGAAGTAGGGGAATTAGCCTCAATCCAAAACACTTCATTTTTGCATGTTGTGTTTTGTTTTCTTTTGTTCACCTGAATATGCACTTTTGAATGAATGACAGTTCCATTGTATGAGCCACTTGGTTTTGTTTTCTTAATATTTGTTTGTCTTTGGGGTTTCCCTGGCACTATTTTGAATGGCTACACAGAGTGCAGCATGTGCCCACCTTCACCTCACTGCCTCCCCAAGGGTGTTGCCAGTATCTGGCGAGAGGTCATATACACAGCATCTGATTTTGCCTTTCTTCTATAAAGTAAGGGGACTCTATTGAATCATTCCCTTCAATAACATTTTTTCTTTTTTTGAAACAGTCTCACTATGTCACCCTCAGTAGAGTGCAGTGGCGTCACAGCTCACAGCATCCTCCAACTCTTGAGCTTAAGCGATTCTCTTGGCTCAGCCTCCCAAGTAGCTGGGACTACAGGCAAACACCACAATGCCCAGCTATTTTTTGGTTGTAGTTGTCATTGTTATTTGGCAGGCCTGGGCTGAATTCGAACCTGCCAGCTCCTGTGTATGTGGCTGGCGTCCTAGCTGCTGAAGTACAGGCGCCAAGCTGCCTTTTGGATACATTTTTAAGGAGTAGAATCACCGAGTGGAAGGGTCCAGATCTTTTAAAAACTCCTAAACCACAAGTGTTTTATAAAAGGGTTGGACAGTTCACACACCCTTGCAGTGCACAGCGTACACAAAAGAGGTCCAGCTGAACTGGGATTGGCTTTTGCTACTATTAGGACTATAATATGGCACATGCCTGTCGTGAACCACCCCTCCCCTCAGGAGGGCTGCCCTGTAAATAAATTGTGTCAGGCTTTACACTCTCATCTGCCCCACTGTCCTACACTGTGTGTATGATGTTACTCCACATAATGCGAAAGCAGGCATGGTGGCTCGTGCATGTAATCCTATTGCTTCAGGAGACAAGGTGGCAGCATTGCTTGAGGCCAGGAGTTCAAGACTAGCCTGAGCAAGAGTGAGACCTCCATCTCTACAAAATACAAAAAAAATTAGCCAGGTGTGGTAGCAGGTGCCTGTAGTCCCAGCTACTCAAGAAGCTGAGGTGGGAGAATTGCTTGAGTCCAGGAGTTTACAGTGAGCTGTAGTCCTGGGGTGATAGAGCAAGACGCTGTCTTTTAAAAAAAAATTGCCTGAAAACTGTCTTTGAGAAGCCACTAAGTGAGTTGTGTCACATATGCATTCCATGGAACACTATGTAGCCATCCAAAATGGTGTCAGTGAAACTCAAAAGACAGGAAAATATTAAGAAAACAAAACAGGGCTGTGTGTAGTGGCTCACACCTGTAATCCCAGCACTCTGGGATTACATTAGAAAATTTAGGGCAGCACCTGTGGCTCAGAGGAGTAGGGCGCTGACCCAGTATACCAGAGGTGGTGGGTTTCTGGCCCCAGCCAAAAACTGCAAAAAAAAAAAACAAAAAAAAACTTAGATGTTATGGCAGGCACCCATAGGCCTAGCTGCTTGGGAGGCTGAGGTAAGAGGGTCACTTGAGCTCAGGAGTTTGACGTTGCTGTGAGCCATGAAACAAAAAGCATACTCACTTCGTAGGATCCAGCAGCCTCCCTGCTTCCAGATCTTTACTGTTCCCCCTACCAGGAATGTTCTTCTACCCAGATCTTTACTGTTCCTTCTACCAGGAATGTTCTTCTATCCAGATCTGTGTTTCGCTGACCTAGTTTTCATCTTTCAGCTATTGGCTTAATGTTGCCTTCCAACACTGACAACCAGTTCTCTGATTATCTGAGCGTAACTGGATGTTCAACAATTCAATTCTGACATTAACTCCCAGAGTTAGCCTCAGCCCCCCGTAGGGGTTCCATCCCACAAGATTGTTCTACTTTCAATGCCAGCAGCAGTGGCAGTGGGGAGAGGGACAGGTTACCTGCATCTCTACCCAGCTAACTATAAACCGAAGGTCCCTTCCCCTCTCTCCATTGGATAATTCACTAGAACAACTCCCAGGACTCAAAAAATCTCTTTACTTAACCCATTTATTACAAAGAATACAACTTATGAAAAGCCAAATGGCAGAGCAGTCCCCCTGTCCAAACCCTGTCATTTAGAGGTTTTAAGGAAGACCATATTATGTAGGCATGGTTGATTAAATCATTGGTCATTGGTGGTTAGCGTGATCTTCTGCCCCTCTCTCCTCCTGGGAAGCTGAGAATGTAGACGAACGCTCCAACCCTCTAATCACATCTTGGTCTTATGGGTAGCCAGCCCCCATCCTGCAGCTTTCTAGGCCCCCACTGCTAGTCATCTCATTAGCATACATCCCAAGGATTTTAAGGAGCTGTGTGCCAGTAAATGGGCACAAAAACCAGATGTCTATTTTGTGTCACACCAAAGTTACATGTCATGTTGTGGAGTCCTCCCTTGTCCACTGTTTCTGAATGAGTGCCAACACTTCTGTCAATTATATCAGCCCATGGTGAACAGGCTGTGTCCCCAGCTAGATTTCCATGAGCATAGGCCTGGCTCTGTTATGCTTACCACAACTTCCCTGCACTTGGCATGTAGTAGGTGTGCAGTAAATATTGATAAGTGACTGTGTGCATGATGCAGGGATGGTGAGGGCGAACCTCAGGGCAGGTAGGCATCCACCTGGCTGTGACCCCTTTCTCTGTCATCTTCCTGCAGGTGAACCGGAACAGCACCTCTTCCCCCTTAGGAAGCTCGTGATTTCCAGGTAGGCCTATGGACTTTACTGGGGGTTCCTGCTGCTTCTGAGCCCAGAAGCCACTTTTTCTACATGGTTTGTCCTTCCAGAGCCTCCCTGGGGAGAAGTGTCCACCGGGTTGGGCTGACCCAACCCCATAAGGTTTCCATGGTGACAGGCCCAGGGGAGCTATTTATAGAATCAAGGCTTAGTCTCCTAGCTCTGGATCAAGGACGGTGGTGGCATGGATGGATGGAGAACCAACCAGAGAAAGGTTTATCTGCCACTGGGGAGCGGGCAGGAAGGACCACTGTGATGATGGGGGGTGATTCTGGAACTATTTTTGCACAGAATCCTGTCTGCCAGTCTGGCTTCTACAAATAGCATTAGCTTTGGCCCAAAGCAATTAATGTTCTCATAATAGTTGCAAGTAGTTCTCTTCTAAGAATAACCCCCATGGCATGAGGCCAAGTACTCCTTGTGTGTTACTCATTTAACCTTCAGCGTCTTTAGGAGATGCAGGTGACATGATTCTCCCATTTTACAGAAGAGTAAACCAAAATACAAAAAAGGGGTTTTTGACTTGCCTGAGGCTAAATCATCACTGAGTGACAGAATTCCCCCCAAAAGCCATCTCCCCCTAGAGTTTTTTTTAGTGAACAATTTTGAGTACATGTTTATCCATCCATATTCCCCTATGGAGTAGGGAAAGAGACTGGACTTCAGAGATTTAAGAACTCTCCACATTTTAACATCTTTCAGCCTCTATTACCCACATCTGGAGGATGGAGATTCATCACTGCTCAACCAGGAGGATGGTCATGAGATGAAGTGAACTGGCCTTGGTGGGAATGTTTGGGAACTGTAAAGTGCTGTACCCCCACTATGCACTCAGGCAGTAGAGTTAGGGCTCCATGAGTGAGCTCACGTCATTATGTCCCCCTGCCTCTGATCAGGTTCAAGGAAACTGAGGACAACCTCACAGAGAGGGCAGAACCAGCTTGCACATTCTGTTATTTTCCATTGAAACAGAGTTTCTAGGCTCGGCGCCTGTGGCTCAACGGGCTAAGGTGCCAGCCATGTACACCTGAGCTGGTGGGTTCGAATCCAGCCCGGGCCTGCCAAACAACAATGACGGCTGCAACCAAAAAAACATCTGGGCGTTGTGGTGGGCACCTATGGTCCCAGCTACTTGGGAGGCGGAGACAGGAGACTTGCTTGAGCCCAGGAATTGGAGGTTGCTGTGAGCTGTGATGCCGCGGCACTCTATCCAGGGTGACAGCTTGAGGCTCTGTCTCAAAAAAAGAAAAAAAGCAGAGCTTCTAGCCTGGACTCTTATATTTAACTTCTTTATCTCTTTTTAAATAATCAGCATGTTTTTAAGGTTTTCTTTGAATTCACCTTGCCCCAGCCTGCAAGGCTGGGAACACTAACCTGCTTGTGACACAATTCTTTGGTTGTCAGGGTCCTCCTCCTGAGTTGCACTAAAATCCAAAAGTTCTATTTAATTCCAACAAAAATAACCTTCACCTTGAAAAGCCTTTCTTAGTTTCTGTCACATCATAACTCTGTTCTCCTGGCTAGCTTTCCGCAGATTCACTGTAGAGTCCTGAATCTTCTGGTTGATAAAAGCAGATTTATTCCTCCACTTACTGATTAAAAGAGATAACCACATACAGGGTATTTTCACTGATCCCCAGTATAAAATTGGCCTCGAACAAATGCTCATCCCTCCCTTGCCTGCAAAAATTCATTGATGTTTATCATAATCACTGCCATTTCCAATCTTAGCACTCTAGGGAAGCCAAGGGAGGCCAAGGGAGGTAAATTGCTTGAGCTCAGGAGTTCCAAGAACAGCTTGAATAAGAGCAAGACCCCATCTCTAAAAAAATAGCTGGGTGTTGTGGCGGCCAAGCAATCTCAACTACTTGGGAGGCTGAGGCAAGAGGATTACTTGAGCCCAAGAGTTTGAGGTTGCTGACTTGGCGCCTGTGGCTCAAACGGCTAAGGCGCCAGCCACATACACCTGAGCTGGCCGGTTCGAATCCAGCCTGGGCCTGCCAAACAACAATGACGGCTGCAACCAAATAATGGCTGGGCGTTGTGGTGGGCGCCTGTAGTCCCAGCTACTTGGGAGGTGGAGGCAGGAGACTCGCTTAAGCCCAGGAGTTGGAGGTTGCTGTGTGCTGTGTTGCCACAGCACTCCTTCCAGGGTGACAGCTTGAGGCTCTGTCTCAAAAAAAAAAAAAAAAAAAGTTTGAGGTTGTTGTGAGCTGTGACACCACAGCATGTTACTGAGGGTGACAAAGTGAGACTTTGTCTCAAAAGAAAAAAAAAAAATTCAATGCTGTTTGCTCTTCGTAAATAAGAAAAATGTTATCATTGAGGTCAAATGGATGCAAATTGAGATTGGGTAAGAACTCAAGAAACACATTTAAACTTAAGTTCTTTCTGGCCATCTGGGATGCACATATAAAACCTTACATGCTTATGGGAATGGATGAAGACCATACGTTCTGCAATCACACGTATAAATATCAAAGATCTATTTCAGAATTGTTACTGGGACCTCACGCAGTCTTCTCCCTCTTTCAGATCGCTGCAGATGGCTTTGTTGCCAAGAAGAGAAGAAACTGCATTCGAATGGAAATCGGACCTTAATCCAAGCATATTGCTTGCAATTAATTGCCAAAACAGGACTGCTAATGAGGAATTTGCATATGTTTGCAAAAGTTGAATCATTGAAAACATACCTTGAGACTCTCTGTCTTTGGACACTTTGGAGTAGAGAGCAAAGAGTATGGAAAGTAGTCGGCTTTTGAAACTTAGGTATTTTGTATTTTTTCCCCTCAAGAACATTTTTTTAAGAAATGGGTTTGCTATCCTCCTTAATGTGCAGGACTGCCTTGGTGGCTTTGTTTGCTGGGACAAGGCCCACAACCTGTGCCTCTCCTATTGATCCTTACTTTGAATTCAAAGAATCTATTTAAGAATTTAATATATAAGAATTTCTTTGATTCCTCCTCAGTTCTACTCAGTTTCATAGGCAAAAAAAAAAAAAAAAAAATATTATTTGAATAAAGTGAACAGGGACTCATGTGTCTCTGCCTTACTTTACTGGTGTGAATAGGTTTTTTTTCTTCCTTTTTTTGCATATTGAATTTTGTCAAGTAGACTGGTGACAAGCAAAACTAGAGAATATAGGTAGGTGCAAGGCATATCTGAACTGTGTCTGGTGTCCCTGAGGTCACCCTCAGGTATAGTGATTTGCTAGAAGGACTCAGAAACACTGATATATCCACAGTTAATGGTTTATTATAACAAAAGGATACAGGTTAAAATCAGCAAAAGAAAAAGGTGCAGAGGGTGGAGTCCAGGAGAGAACAACCTCAAGTTTCCAGTTGTCCTGTCCCAGTTAGAGTCTTAGGGATGTGCTTAGTTCTCCCGGCAACAATGTGTGACAACATGTATAAAGTATTGCCAGCCATGAGGCTTATTCAGGCCTTCTTGTCCAGGTTGTTTTTGGAGGTCAGGAATATAAGCATGGGGCAACCATATGACTAATCTTAGTTACTCAGTCACCAGTCCCTCCAGAAATCAGAATAGTACAGTGTGGTCTAAGACCTCCACCATTATTAGCATGAACTGTCTGGCCTGGTATGGCCTGAGCCCCCAGGTATATGAAGACACCACTTTTAGGGAACATATTCTAGGGGCTTAGAGTTTACCTTCTAGGAGCCCATGAAGACCAGTGCTTTCTTTGAATTGTATAGGGTTTGGACACTCCAGCCCTGCTTAGTTAACACTTTACCATACAGTCTTCAAACACTGAGGGACCGACTGGGCCCAGAACAGTTTCATCTCTTCATCTGTGTAATGGGGAAGTTAAAACTTCATTGATGGGTCCCTAATTGTCAGTGGTGCTTGGTACCAAATGAGCCTTCAGGATGAGGCAGCTCTTGTTTTTTCTTATGACTGCAGCAGAATGGCGATTAAAGTTTTGAGGGTGTGAGATTCCTTTTGTCTAGCAGTCATTAACCAATCTGCTCAGTTTGCCAAGTGTGGTGCTGTTTCTTTGAGAATCTGGTCCCCCCATGAAGACCCTGGGTAGTCATTCGCCTACCTAGGAAAACACTGAAAGAACATTAAAAAAAAGAAATAGGAGAGAAAGGAAGGAATAGAATTGGCCCTTGTGGGGGAGGGGAAACAGTCTCAGAATTTCACTCCCATTTTATCTTTCCTGATTTGATCTGAAAAGATTTGTGAATACTACATGCATGTGTTATACATGAAACAATCAGAAGAATTTATAGTGAGATGCAAGAGGCCTCATGCGTACTTCCTCTTCCATCTTCCTTCATTCTTTAAAGGTAATGCTACCATTTTCTGCTTGGAACATAATATTCTAGGCTTCCTATAAATTTCCATACATGCAAATATGCTTAAATATGCAGTGTTAATGATGCATAAAATAATACCATTCTAGGCCAATCATGGTGGCTCATGCCTGCCATCCCAGTATTTTGGAAAGCCAAGATTGCTTGAGGCCAGGAGGTTGAGAAAAGCCTAAACAACACACTGAGACCCTGCCATTATAAACCACCACCACCACCCCCTAAAATTAGCCACGCATGTTGGTGCACTCCTGTAGTCCCAGCTACTTGAGGCTGGGGCAGAAGGATCTCAAGCCCAGGGGGTTAAGGCTGCAGTGAGCTATGGTGACGCCACTGCACTCTAGCCTGGATGATGGTGGGAGACCCCGTCTAGGAAAAGCACCACAAAACACTCTGAATGGGTTATTCTGAAATACCCTAGAGGGTTTTTCATGTAAACACATGCAGATCTGACTATCCGTTCTACCAGCTGCCTGTATTTAGAGCAAACCATCTTTTTTTGAGCATTCTACTTTTGCTAGGCCCTTAGGCCATTTCCAGTTTTCCTCACTACCAGCAGAGCTACAGTGGATGTTCTTGTGCATATCTCTCGGTACAGCTGTGTGAGTGTATCTCTGCAAAATGAGATGTAGGATTGCTGAGGTGAAAGGCATACCTACTAACTTTTTGGTAGATTCAACCCTGATTTGGGCAGAAATTTGACTTCAGCGTGAAACCAGAGCCTTGTTGCAGAGCCTTTCTTGGGGGTGTATTGGAACAATGAGCCATCATTTGTACTCTGACCCATTCACTGTCCAGCTTGGGCAACATACATCTCTTTATTCCTTAATATAGCATGTTTGAAAACATTGTTGTCACTATGTTACTTGGGTGCTGTTATAATACAAAACCATCTTTGAAGTCAGAGATAACTAAAGTCACATCCTAGCTTACCACTTAACAACTGTGTAACCATAAGCAAGTGATTCCACTTCTCTGAACCTCAGTTTTCCTCTTCTGTAAGATGGGGACAAATGGACGAAAACTGGACCAACCTCTTGGGATGGTTAAGAGAAATCAATGAGATAAGCAAACCTATTACCTAAGTTTAGTGGAGCAAAGCAATAAAAGCTTATATCCCACAGTGAAGGCTTAATAAGTGGTAGCCGTGATGATTATTACTATTCTGAAATAAGGGATGCATTGTGATGAACAGGCCATGCCCTCTCGCCAGAACGTGTGTTTATTCACCTGATGGCAGCCATAGTCATGCCCTGTGGTTGTAGGACAGTCTTCTGCACATGTACTAAGTGGGTTGAAAACAGATCTCCGTCCTTATTAACAGCTGACAACATAGCTGAGCCATTAGTGTCTCCAAGGGGCTTGGAAACTTTCTATTTAACAAAAGTCCCTTATGGGCATTCCCTGTGGCTCAAAGGAGTAGGGTGCCGGCCCCATATGCTGGAGGTGGCGGGTTCAAACCCAGCCCTGGCCAAAAACTGCATAAAACTAAAACAAAAAAAGTCCCTTACCTATGTCTTTCCAAAGGGTAAATGCCCTACCCCTCCAGAGCAAGGGATGAACATGTGATAGAATTATGAACTCTCTTGAGTTTATGGTCACTAGTCAGAGGACATCTGGTCTCAGACATTCATTGTTCTACTCATCTCTTGCTACATAACAACTATCCCAAAACTGAGTGACTTGAAACAATCTGTTGTTAAATCTGTCGGTTCTGCAAATTAACTAGAGTTAGCTGGGTGGGTCTCTAGTCAGATGGTAACTGAAGGCCTCTTCATCCACATGTCTGATGCCTGGGTTGGGATGGTTGGAGCAACTAGAGGCTTACTGGGCATTTCCGTTTATGCAGTCTCTTTGCATGGCTAGCTTGGGCTTCCTCATAACATGGCAGTCTCAAGGGAGTTAAGCTTCATACACAGTATTGGCCTTCCCCATAAGCAAATGTTACAGGAGGAAGGAAGCAGAGGACCTGCCAGTTGGTCAAGTGATATGCCTGAAACTGATGTGGTATCACATCCACTTTGGTTGGTCCAAGTAGTCAATGGGCCCTCCCACAATCAAGAGAGTGGAGAAATAAACTGAAGGTGGAATGGCAAGATCACAATTGCAGAAGACCATGTGGCATGGAAGATAGTGTTGCAACCATCTTTCAAAAATACAATCAGCCAAAATTGTCATAAAAAAGAATTTATTTTGTAGGTTACTGAATGACTTTCAGATCGCTGAGATATGCTTATGTCACCAAAATGTCCTCTTTCTTAACTTCAGCTTAGAAAATGAGGACGCATCTTTCCTTTACTATTTACATCATAGTGATTCTGAGCTCCTTAAGTCATCAAAATCCTGGTTTCTTTGAGATTTCCCCAGCCTTTGGCCTTCAAATCAGGGACAACTTCTCTACCCAATGGAGATTTTCCAGGCCTCTCCAACCTCCATATCCGGGCCCAGAACTGGGAGGACACCTCTTACTGCTGTCCTCAAAGTCTGCCTTCTTCTCTGTTCTGAGTGAACATTCCTCAGGATAATTAACAATGAGAAGTCTGTTTCTTCAGATGGAGGCCCGAGCTCCACCCACCAGGCCTTGCTCCAGCTTAAATCCTTTGGCTTATTCTGATTGAATCTTGCTTCCATTGCAACAGCTATCGTTTTAGGGTTTTTCAAAGTAAGAGTCATTAAATATTTTTTGAAATAATTATAGACACATATGATGTTGCAAAAAAGGTATCCTTCTCCTAGCTTCATCCCATGCCCACATCTTATACAGCTGTGGCACAACAGCAAAATCAGGAAAATGACAGTCGTAAGTACCTCATTCAGTTCTCACCATTTCTATGTGCATTCATTTCTGGGCTTACGGATTTTTATAAGATTCCAGATTAAGCATTTCAGGGTTTTGTTTCCTTCTTTTAGCAAAGTAGTCCTCCATACACCCTGTGGAAATATACATACAAATCAAGTCCCATGTAAAAGCTCAGTCTGTAAAACAAAAGTGGCTGTTCTGATGAGGACTCCATTCTTGCCCCAAGTACCAGGTATTGATCTCTTAAGTACTTTGTCATAGTTAAGGTTTGTGTATTTATTTCCCTTTAAGTTGATCTTACTCACTGGGCTATAGACTCCCTGAGTGCAGGAACCATTATTTTTAGTTGCTCACTCTCTATCTCCACAGCCTCCCGTGCCAAGCATATCATATAGGGGTGGCAGCCAGCTTCCAAGGTCACCTCTAGTGAGCCTTGCCCCCTGGTATCCATGCTTGCTTTGGTACATTGCTCCTTTCCATGATAAATAGGACTAGGGTGCCAGACTTAATATAGGATGATGGTTAAGTTTGAATATTTTATTTATCATTTTATTTTATTATATTTTATTGACGGAGTTTTACTCTGTCACCCTGGGTAGAGTGCTGTGGCATCATCATAGCTCACAACAACCGGAAACTCTTGGGCTCAAGAAATCCTCTTGCCTCAGTCTCCCGAGTAGCTGGGACTACAGGTGCCCACCATAACACCTGGCTAGTTTTTCTATTTTTAGTAGAGATGGGGTCTCACTCTTGTTCAGGCTAGTCTTGAACTCATGAGCTCAAGCAATCCACCTGCCTCGGCCTTCCTGCGTGTGAGGATTATAGGCATTAGCCACCATGCCTGGCCTAAATTTGAATTTCAGACAAAACATGATTTGTTTTGGAATTTTGCAATATTGCATGATATTTTACTAAAGCATCATCGTTTTATTTGAAATTCAAATTTAATTGGGCATCCTATATATCTATTTGCTACATCTGGCAACCCTCAAAGGGGCTGAGTGCCTAACCAATAAAGTATCACAGAAATGACAGCATGTGACTTATAAGACTAGGTCAGAAAAGAACTTGTGGCTTCTGCCTTGCTCTCTCTTGTTCTGCAAGATGCTGGCCACTATGTCATGAGGACACTCAGCAGACCTGGGTAGAGGTTTATGTGGCAAGGAACTGAGAGCTGCTAACAACCAGCATGGTTTGCCAGCCATGTGGGAGAAAGACCATGGAAGTTGGTTATCCAGCCCCAGCCAAACCTTCAGAATGACTGCAGTCCCGGCTATCTGCTTCATGCAACACCAGGAGAGATTCTGTCACTATCACCTAGCTAAGCCACCTTCAAATTCCTACCCAAAGATGTTGTGCAAGGTAATATTTATTGTTGTTTCAAGATGCTAGATTATACATAGGTCCTTATTAAATATTTGTTAATAAGGAATGAATGAATGAATGATGAGGGCTGTGGTTCCTTCCCTCTGTGTGCTTTTGAGGACACCTGATTTATAGATAACCCCCCAGGCCTATGGAACCTCATGTTCCAGCTTTTTATATAAGGACAGAGTCTTCACGAATTTTTGAAAGATAAGTAGGATAGAAACCATCTGTAAGAAACATTTAGAGGGAAATCAAATTTGCTAATCTCAGCTGATCTGCTTTTTCTATTCTGCCAAGTTCAGGACACCATATATATTTTTGTGACAAAATAAGAATAAGCCATGTGCAACTGTATAATGTCACTGTCCTAGAAAAAGTACATGTGCAGGTCTTTAAATATATCAGCTTTGAAATGCCACTTATGGATAGTTTCTATGGTATCAACCTATTTAAAGTTGTAACTGAGCGAGGATTTTTTTCCCCAAAATCTTTTGGAGACAATATGGAAACTGTGCTGGGTGGCATAGGCTGTGTTAGGGATGGTCAGGAATGTAGTATCTGGGGTTGCAGCAGAAACTATCTGGAAGGTTGAGGAATCAAAGAGATGATGTATACAGAGGTCTTGGCCATGTGACCCTGGGCACATGGGAATCACTCTGTAAGTATTAGCTCAATAAGCAAACTAAAATAACGTAGAACCCTATTCCTGGTGTTGCAAGGAGGTATGGAAGTCTGATCTCCTGGGTTCCAAGACTGGCTCTTAAACTTGCTGAGTGGTGCAGACACCTCCTCTTTGCCAGGGTCTTTCCCTTTGCCTCATCTGTGAAAGGAGAGGTGTACACTGATGAGTGTCACAGGGCTCTGCCACACTTCTTCCCAGGAGCCACGTTGCTTGGCAACCCCTTCTGGGAAGGCCACATGTCTAAGCACCTCATTGGGAATCTAAACATGAGCCTGGATGTCCCCAAGTCCCAAAGCAAGGGTTTTTCTGGAAGCGACAGGGGATTAAGATGGGTATGAGACCTAAACCTAAACTCTCTGGCGGCCTTGGGAACTCCTCCTTGCTTTTCCTGAAAGCTGGGCAGTTGAGCCCAGAAATCCTGAAAAAACACTCACTGTTCTTTGTCAGCCATGCTGAATGGATTTTTATTTATTTATTTATTTTTGATGCCAGGGTCTCACTGTGTTGCCTGGGCCGTTCTCAAAATCCTGAGCTCAGGGAACCCTCCTGCCCCAGCCTCTTGAGTAGCTGGGACTACACTGCCACACCTTACTCACTGACCTTTGAGGCTGAGAGACCACCTATACGGGGTTATGATGCTGAGTTTTTAAAATGAAAATAGTCACACTGTTTACTAACCTATTACTATGCCACCAATTAGCTCTTTTTATTGTTGTTCTGAAAACTCTTTCAAAGCAATACTGCCATTATCCCCAATTTACAGATGGAAAAGCTGAGGTGCAGAGAGGTAAAGCAACCTGTACTAGGTCTTACATCTAAGAAGCAATAAAATGGATATATATGTGTGTGTTTATATACGTACATACATATTTATTTATGTATGTATTTATTTATTGTTTGAGACAGGGATTCACCCTGTTGCCCCAGGCTATAGTGCTGTGGCATCAGCCTAGCTCATACCCACCTCAAACTCCTGGGTTCACCCAATCCTCCTGCCTTAGCCTCCTGAGTAGCTGGGACTAAGGCACCTGCCACAACACTCAGCTAATTTTTCTATTTTCAGTGGAGATGGGGGGGTCTCTCTTTTGCTCAGATTGTTCTTGAATTCCTGAGCTCAAGTGATCCTGCCACCTCAACCTCCCAGAATGCTAGGATTATAGGAATGAGCCACTGTGCCCAGCCTAAAATGGATATTTGGATCTTTGAGTTTTTACCCTCATTTAAAAAAATACAAAAATGTTATAAGTATATAGAGAAACATTATCTCCTTAATCATTTGAGATTATGTGGCCCACTTGATGCCATACCACCCCCCAAATACTTTAGTATTTCCAACAACTAAGGACATCCTCTGATGTAACTAACAGACAACTGTTAAAATCTAGAAGTTAGGGCGGCGCCTGTGGCTCAGGGAGTGGGGCACCGGCCCCATATACCAAAGGTGGCGGGTTCAAACCCGGCCTCGGCCAAGCTGCAAAACAAAAAAACCAGGCTCGGCGCCTTTGGCTCAACAGGCTAAGGCGCCAGCCGCGTACACCTGAGCTGGCGGGTTCGAATCCAGCCCTGGCCGCCAAACAACAATGACGGCTGCAACCAAAAAATGGCCAGGCGTTGTGGTAGGCGCCTGTAGTCCCAGCTACTTGGGAGGCGGAGGCAGGACACTCGCTCGAGCCCAGGAATTGGAGGCTGCTGAGAGCTGTGATGTCACGGCCCTCTATCCAGGGTGATAGCTTGAGGCTCTGTCTTAAAAAGAAAAAACAAAACAAAAAACAAACAAACAAATCTGGAAATTAACATGGACGCATCACTACTGTGGAATCCTAGATCCCATTTAAATTTTTTTCAGTTGTCCCACTAACTTCCTTCATAGCAAAAAGATTCAGTTCAGAGAATCACGTATAACATGTAATTGTCATGTTTCTTTGACTCTTCAAGGCTAGAACAATTCCAGGGTCTTTCTTTAACTCTCATGACCTTATACATTTTAAGATTGTAGTTTTGGGCTCAGCACCTATAGCACAGTAGTTACATGGAGGCTGGCGGGTTCGAACCCAGCCCGGGCCAGCTAAACAACAATGACAACTACAACAAAAAAATAGCCTGGTGTTGTGGTGGACGCCTGTAGTCCCAGCTACTGGGAGGCTGAGGCAGGAGAATGGCTTAAGCCCAGGAGTTTGAGGTTGCTGTGAGCTGTGATGCCACGGCACTCTATTGAGGGCAATATAGTGAGACTCTGTCTCAAAAAAAAAAAAAAAGATTGTAGTTTTGTAGAATGTCCCTTTATTTGGGTTTGTCTGGTGTGTCCTTATGATTATATTCAGGTCATGCATCTTTGGCAGGAATATCACAGGAGTGATGTGACCTTCTCAGGGCTTCTTATCAAGTCTGGTATGACTTAAGTTTGTCTCATTCCTGACAAACATCCTGTTTCCTTTGTGATCATTCAGTCAGAGCCTGGGCTCTTAATCCACAACAGTCCACAAAGGCGACCTTTCTCCAGAAGTCAAAGAGTGAGGTCTATTTGGTGAAACAAATACGCTACCATTAGTCCCTCATGATGAAAGTAACTGCCACTCCATAAAGTCTGCTGTAAAACCACAGACACTGCTACAGAATAGCCACACTTGTATTTTTGGGTTTCAGGTTATAAACACATACACATAGGAAGTCCCAAAATTCCCCCTAAAATTTTACAATTTACAAAATATTCTCTACATGTTGGCCACCTCTTTGTAAACTTTTGTAGTGAGTATTTCGTAAATAAAAGTACAGTTAGCTGCAACTTCCCATTTCCCTATATATGGCAACCTTATGGGTGACTTTTGGGACACTCTGTGTATTTGTTTTCAGGCACAGACTCAAAACACTTTTTCTCCCTCACTCTGCTCCCTGATGGACTTTGTATTCTGTTAGACACTCTCCCCCAGCCTTCCTCTGTACTGAAACGTCATTCTTTTGTTTCTTTCCTAAATATATATTGTGTGTCAGACATAGTGACCCTACGTGTCACTGGGAATACAAAGGCCATTAAGTCACAGACCCCATTCTTAAGAAGCCCACATTTAACTGGGCTAATAACAGTCATGTAAAAATAATCTTAGGTCTTTTGATTCCAAGTCCAGTGCTCTCTACACTCCAGCTCTTGCCTCTTGGATATTTTTATCATGCGGAGGAGAGAGGAAACACAAGTAGAAATTAACAGCTAACACTTTCTAAGCACCTACTGTGTGCCATATACAGTTTTCACTGTCTGCAAGTTTTATCTTAATGAATCCTCAATCACTTTGTGGAAGAGAAAACCTAGGCTTAGAGGTAGTAACTTGCTCAAGGTACCCAGCTGGTAAATTGCAGAGTCTTAATAAAGGGTGTCCAACCTTTTTTCTTCTCTGCTGTTCATTGCAGGAAGAGTTGTTTTTAGGCACACATTAAATACAAAAACACTAATGAAAGCTGATGAGAAAAACAAAACAAAAACAAAAACATGTCCGTGCATAATTTCTGCCATATGTACCACCACAGAGAAGCAAAAAACTCCTCACATAGGTGGCGCCCATAGCTCAGTCAGCAGGGCACAGGCCACATACACCGAGGCTGGCAGGTTCAAACCCGGCCCTGGACAGCTAAACAACAATGTCAACTACAACAACAACAAAATAGCTGGGTGTTGTGGCGGGCGCCTGTAGTCTCAGCTACTTGGGAGGCTGAGGCAAGCGAATCGCTTAAGCCCAAGAGTTCGAGGTTGCTGTGAGCTGTGACGCCAGGCACTCTACCCAGGGCAACAGCTTGAGGCGCTGTCTCAAAAAAAAAAAAAAAAAGAAGAAGAAGAAGAAAAAAAAAGAAAAGAAAAGAAAAAAAGAAAAATGAGAGCGAGAAAAGTCCTCATATAATCTGCATGTGGCCCTTGGTCCGAAGGTTGGACACTCTCTAGACTCTAGGAAGAGTCCGACAGATGGTGAGGGCTTCCCTGGGAGGGTCTGTAACTGTTTAGTTTGTTGTTTCCCCTGGGCCAAGCACAGTGGAGGCATCCAGCACATTTTAATTACATGGGTGCCAGCCTGAGCAAGAGCGAGACCCCATCTCTAAAAATTAGCCTGACGTTGTGGTGGATGCCTGTAGTCCCAGCTAATCCGGAGGCTGAGGCAAGAGGATCGCTTGAGCTCAAGAGTTTGAGGTTGCTGTGAGCTATGATGCCATTGCACTCTACCGAGGGTGATTAAGTGAGACTCTGTCTCAAAAAAAAAAAAAAAGGGCGGCGCCTGTGGCTCAAAGGAGTAGGGCGCTGGCCCCATATGCCGGAGGTGGCGGGTTCAAACCCAGCCCCCGCCAAAAACCGCAAGCAAACAAACAAAGAAAAAAAAATCAGTGAATGAATGAATTTACCAATTCTAAGAGAAAGGAAATATTTCCTGGAGGAGAATACCTGGGAGACTCACGCACGGGTTCTCAGCCTGTGGGTCGCGACCCCTTTAACTGTATTAAAGGGTCGCGGCATTAGGAAGGTTGAGAACCACTGCTAGAGGTTTCCCATTCATTCCTTTATTCACTCTCAAACTCCTGCATAAGGCAACTGTCCTGTGCCCAAGATGGTGATTAAATTGAGATAGCCAAAGATACAGCAGACAGGGGCTAGAACTTCATTATTTCCATTTGAATACTGTGTCCCGGGACCCCTACTGTCTCACAGTATTTCTCATCGTTATCCTAAGAACAAGTCCTACATCGCCGTTTTACAGAATAGGAATCTCAGACGGGAAAAGTCTCCTTAAGCTAAAGTGGCTCAGCGACAGTCACCTCGGGCTGGGAGTCGCAGCACCAGGCAGGAGCGGCAGGGAGGCCGGCACGGTGCGGAGACCACGCCCCAGCCATTCCGGGCCCTTCAAGGATCTCAGCAGGCTGCTCAGAGCCAAACCCAGTCTCGCGGTCCGCCGCTGCCATGGCAACTAAAGAGCAACGTGCTGTAGCGAAACGTCATTTCCGGAGCGCCGGCTCCGGCACATCCGAGTTCCGGCCGCCGGCTAACATCTCTGGCGCAGAGTGTGAAGTTGGAGTACCCTGGACTCCTCGGAGAGGTGAGCGGGCCTGGGGGGTCCGCGTCAGTGGGAGTAGGGGTGAGGGCCGAGCGGGCGGGGAATCTGTTTTGCACACTGCCCTACCGAGGCGCGGACAGGGGCACTGGGGGTCAGTGCTTGGGCTGAGCTAGGAACGGGAGCCTCGTTCGAGATGTTTAGACAGCAGCGTAGAGTCCTGACTTCAGGCCTTCTGGGTTTCGAGTCCTGCCGGCTGTGGAACCCAGGGCAAGTTTCTTAACTTCTCTGCCCTATTTATTTATTTATTTATTTATTTATTTATTTATTTATTTATTTATTTTGCGAGGGTTTCCGCTCTGTCTCCTGCAACTTCAAACTACTGGGCTCAAGCGATCTTCTTGGCCCATCCTCCCAAGTAGCTAGGACTACAGGCGTGCACCACCACTTACGGCGCTGATTTTTTTTTCTTTCTTTTTCTTTTTTTCTTTTTGTAGAAACAGGGTCTCGTTCTTGCTTAGGCTGGTCTCGAATTCCTGACTCAAATAATCTTCCCACCTTGGCCTAGAGTACTCCAGGCGTGAGCCACCGCACCCAGCCCCTTTTTCTTCTCTGAAGCATGGAAACCTTAATAGTACCTTTCGCAGAAGTGTCTTAATGCTGATATTAGCTAATTGGCCTCAAGCACCCATTGTGTACCTAGCACCTACTTGATAATACTTGACTAATCCAGAGTTAATTACCATGCCCCCTGTCTAAGAAGGTAGTGGTATTATATAATCTCATCTACTGGGAACTCCCCACTTCCTGTGCACTCCTGGAAGAGGTTGGAACCAGCTGTACCAAACGAATACACCAGTGAGTAGAAAAAGCAGAAAGAACTTTTCCGGCAGAGCTAATCAGAGTTGGGAACTACCTGTGTAAGTAACAGATTCTGTGTACCCAAAGGCCACTTGCAGCATTGGTAGACAAGAATCACAATAGCTGTCATATATTGAAAATATTACTGTGTGGTGAGTGCACCATGCTTGGCATTTCATGTGCATTTAATATGTAGGCCACTATGGAAGTTTTGAGAAAGACTGTGTTATGGTCCATTATTTGACATCTAGGAAAGTCAACAGCATCCATGTACTCATACCTAGAGTATCTGGTAAAGTTCAATATTGAACTTGGGCTGTGATTTTAGCATGCCTGATTTCACAGTCACCTTGCTAAAGTCACTCCGTAGTCCAACAATAGTAATGATGATGAATCTAATCATGGGACTACAGTAGAAGTTGTTTCTTTTTTTTTTTTTTTTTTGAGACAGAGTCTCAAGCTGTCACCCTGGGTAGAGTGCCGTGGCATCACAGCTCACAGCAACCTCCAAATCCTGGGCTCAAGTGAGTCTCCTGCCTCCGCCTCCCAAGTAGCTGGGACTATGAGCGCCCGCCACAACGCCCAGCTATTTTTTGGTTGCAGCCGTCATTGTTGTTTGGTGGGCCCAGGCTGGATTCGAACCCACCAGCTCAGGTGTATGTGGCTGGCGCCTTAGCCCGTTGAGCCACAGGTGCCGAACCTAGAAGTTGTTTCTTGATAAGCTTATCATGAACTAATTGAATCCACCTTACAAGCAGGTTGGTACAGTATTTAACTTTAATTTAAGAACGAGACAACTGGATCTCATCACATAGCTTACCAAGAAGTGCATTCTGTATTTCATTCTATGGAGATCTAACTGTTAAGATCATGTTCATGCCGGGCACAGTGTCTCATGTCTGTGATCCCAGCACTTGGGAGACTGAGGCTGGTGGATTGCCTGAGCTCTCTTCTCTAAAAATAGCTGGTGTTGTGGCAGGCGCCTGTAGTCCCAGCTGCTTGGGAGGCTGAGACAAGAGAATCACTTGTGCCCAAGAGTTTGAGGTTGCTGTGAGCTATGATGTCACAGGACTCTACTGAGGGAGACAAAGTGAGACTTTGTCTCCAAAAAAAAAAAAATCATGTTAAGTGCTATAGCTTTCTAGCTTATCAGAAGAGATTCATGTTTTGGGAGGGAAACAAGTTATAACAAGAATCTTTGAGTCTCATGAAGTAACATATTTTCAAAAACATTCTAAAAAGTCATTTTCCTGGGATGACCAAGGGTCCAGATAGAACTCTTTCTTCAATAATAGAGAAAAATTGAAAAATCTGGAATCCAACAAGATGACCACCCAATCTCTGAGGCATTAATTTATAGAGTAACCTACTTAATTATTTTTGTGAGGTTTATGTGTAAGTTTATGTTATTAGGTCAAGGAAATACATACTTTTAAGAATCATATAAACTTTTGGGAGTAGTTCTTTGTTCCCCTGTTTTAGTGCTGATCTTTTTTTTTTTTTTTTTTTTTTGAGACAGAGCCTCAAGCTGTCACCCTGGACAGAGTGCCGTGGCATCACAGCTCACAGCAACCTCCAATTCCTGGGCTCAAGCGAGTCTCCTGCCTCCGCCTCCCAAGCAGCTGGGAACGCAGGCGCCCG
>CAUYRH010013631.1:0-32248 GCA_963574655.1 Perodicticus potto | reverse complement strand
TAGTCCCAGCTTCTTGGGAGGCGGAGACAAGAGAATCGCTTGAGCCCAGGCATTGGAGGTTGCTGTGAGCTGTTATGCCATTTCACTATATACAGGGTGACAGCTTGAGGCTCTGTATCAAAAAAAAAAAAAAAATTCTTCCTCTTTATTCATATTTTTAAATCTCTCATTTTTTATTAACGCATGTTAAACATGTTTATTTCATATTTTTTCTAGTTGTTCCAATATCTCAAGTTTTTTTTTTTTTTTTTTTGAGACAGAGCCTCAAGCTGTCACCCTGTATAGAGTGAAATGGCATCACAGCTCACAGCAACCTCCAATGCCTGGGCTCAAGCGAGTCTCTTGTCTCCGCCTCCCAAGTAGCTGGGACTACAGGCACCCGCCACAACGCCCGGCCATTTTTTGGTTGCAGCTATCATTGTTGTTTGGCGGGCTGGGCTGGATTCGAACCCGCCAGCTCAGGTATATGTGGCTGGCGCCTTAGCCCGCTGAGCCACAGGCGCCGAGCCAGTTTTTCTATTTTTAATAGAGATGGGGTCTTGCTTTTGTCCAGGCTGGTCTCAAGCTCATGAGCTCAAACAATCTACTCACCTCGGCCTCCCAGAGTGCTGGAATTACAGGTGTGAGTCACTGCACCCAGACTGATCTTCATCAATTTAAACTTAGATTTTGCTGTAAATTTTCTTTACTACTTTATTTACTTGACTATGAAGATCAGTTTCTATATTCTTAATATTATTGCAAAATTTTAAATATCACTTCAAGGCATTCCCACTCCTACCTGGTCATATTTTGAGTCATAAGAGATATGATAAGAGGAGATGTGACTTCAAATTAACTTTTATTCAGCAGCTTGGATCTGGTTTTCTTTTTTTTCCTTTTTAACAGATATGATGTTTTTATCCTTCATCTCTAATGGCCAAACACAGAATGAGCTGGCAAAGGGCATACGTGTGGGAGACCTCCTCTGAGGTATTAGAAGCATCTGAGGCAAATGTTCCCAGTCTTTTCTGTGGCTGGGTTCTGAGTCAGGAAAGTTCCTGCTCTGAGAAGCAACCAGTTCTACAACCCTGGAAGGACATTACAGCACTCTGTGGATGTCAGATCATTTATAATATTTTAAAATTATGAAATACCATCACTGTGATAAGTCATGTGACAGAAAACGTTACCCAAAAAAAAACTTACTCAATCGGCTGCAACATATTCCCCCAAAATTCGTGCATTGAAGCCCTAACCCTCAGTGCTGACCGCAACATATGACTATATTTGGAGATAGGGCCTTTAAGGGGGTAATTAAGGCTAAAAGAGGTCATAAAGGTGGAGCCCTGATCTGATCTGACTAGTGTCCTTATAAGACGAGGAATGGACACTAGAACTGTGTGCGCGCAAAAAAACATCCATGTGAGGACATAGTGAGAAGGCAGACATTCGCAAGCCAAGGAGAGAGGCCTCCGGAGAGACCTACTTTGCCCACACCTTCATCTTGACCAGCTTCTTCATTGTTATAGCACCCTGAACAAACTAATACACTGTCTTTAATATCTTTATTTTGTATTTTTCTTCCTAGTCTTTTGTCTGTGTACATTTGCTCACATTTATGTTTACAGATACAAACATAAAGTTTGAGCCATTTTAATCTCCAACTCTCAAATCGAGCTCTGCTGCAGAGTGGGGATTGATAGAGGTGTGGACTGAGGTAAAATCTCACCTCCACAGGGTGCTGTGCAGAGCTGGCCCTCAGCTGCAGTCTGGCTTACCAACCTCACCATGCCGGCAGAGAAAAGCCAGAACGGGTGAAATGAAGCACTACTGCATTCTTTTAAGATGAGATAAAGGTTGTCTCTGTCACTTGGTTGCTAACTTGTCAGGAAAGATGCAGTGATGTTTGTTTGTTTTCTCATCATATTGTTTAACCAAACAACTAGCACAGTGCCAGGTAGTCACATTTATTAAGTGAATGAGCAACCTGTTGTCTTCCTGAATGGAAGTATGCTTGGGGAATCAAACTGTCAACAGAATATAGCATAGTGAGCCTGAAATACAAAAGGCTGGTGTCATCAAGCAGTTACAAGTGATAAGAACTCTATTTTCTAACAGTTTGCCAATTTAAAAATAAATAATGAACACACTAATACATGTGGAGGTAATTTTAGTGATTGTGCTTTGTATGGTTTCAGTTTTTCAAAATTTTAATCAAGTTGTAATATTTAATATTGTCCTATAATTTTATAAAATTGTATTATACAGTTGGTATTATACAGTCCTATAATTTTATAAAATTGTATTATACAGTCTATTTCTAGGCTCCTTATAGTGGTTCCACTTTGTGAATTCATTTTGTGCTTTTTTTTTTTTTTTTTTTTTGAGACAGGGTGATGCTCTCTCGGCCTGGGCTAGAGTGCAGTGGGGTGATCATAGCTCACTGCAACCTCAAACTCCTGGGCTCAAGCAGTCCTGCCTCAGTTTCACAAGTAGCTGGGACTATAGGCACGCGCCACCATGCCTGGATAATTTTTCTTTTCCTTTCTTCTTCTTCTTTTTTTTTGTTTTGAAGACAAGAGAGGTGAGGTCTTGTTCTTACTTAGGCTGATCTCCAACTCCTGGCCTCAAGGGATTCTCCTGCCTCAGCCTCCCAGAGTGCTAGGATTACAGGCATGAGCCACGTTTTTATACTTTCTATCATTCTATTCAGATTAATATAGTATTGTAGTATATTAATATTTGATTAGGCCATATTGATTTTCTGTATGAGTTCCTATTTGATAGTATATTTACTCATTTGCTATTTGCTTTTACAAGGTAACTTTAGAATTTTGTTATACTATGAGTATTTTTTTCTTCTCTCTTTTTTTTTTTTTTTGCATTTTTTGGGCAGGGCTGGGTTTGAACCCGCCACCTCCGGCATATGAGGCCGGCACCCTACTCCTTTGAGCCACAGGCGCTGCCTATACTATGAAGAATTTTTAAAGTCTTGTTAACAAGATTAAAATCTGTGAACAAAATACCCACATCATGCTTTTTAGGCTAGGTTAAAATAAACTGAATATCTAACCTTGACCCCTTGCATGAGCTATAGAGATGATGGCGCTTGGAAAAATACCTATAGTAGAATAGGAGGAACAAGCTTTACAGGAAACCAAGATGACAACAAGCAAACAGCACACATGTAAAAATTAAGATACATCTCTGCGTTCCAAGTCAAACTTATCACAAATTTCCACTGTCCTCGATTTTGAGTGAAAATGACAGAATCAGGATAAAAGATGAAGTAGATGGTTGCTTGGTGCTACAGTGATAACTTGATGTTATCAGCGTTTGTTTGTACACCTTGAATCTCTCTTAGGAGGAATGCAGCATTGCCTAATGTTTAAAAATGCAGACTCCAAAGTTACGCTGCCTGGCTGTGAGTCAGCACCTCTGCTCACTTGCTGAGCCTCAGTTTGCTCAAAATGGCATAATAATAACAGTGCCTTTCCCCAGAGGGCTGCTGGGAGAGTGAATGGGTATGTGTAAAGGACTTTAGTAGTATGTGGCCAGCAAAATTAGATATGTTAAAGAGGCTCTGTGTTACTGAGGCACTTTGTCGGCTAACCTATATTTCTTTGTTTTCCTGTATCTGAAAGTCTGTCCTATAGAGGTTTGCAGGGGCATAACTGCCTAGTAAGGCCACGCTCCAGCCAGGCCAGCACTGTTATCAGGGAAATACTTCTGAGCTTTTGCACCTGACTTCTTTATTGTTGCACTCCAGCAGCCATCCCTTGGCCTTCTGGCAAAAATAGCTGGATTTCATTAAAATTCAATCTCTCTTGATACCATCTCTATGAGGGTATGAGAGGAACGGCTACCAATGGAGCTTTCACAACCTGATTAAGAATAGATCTGGGCTGGAATGTTCTAAGTGCTCTAAAATTACTGTTTATAAAGTTTCTCTCCATGTCTCCCCATATTCTGTGCCTGTGGCTCCCTGTTCCTCCTGGCCCATCTCAGCCAAGCCTCTGTGGCTGTCTCCGGGTGGACACTGAGATGAGTCTTTTTTCGCGTTGCAGGTGTGCGTTGTCTCCTGTCATCCCAAGTCCCCACTCCCAGGCCCTCTGCATGAGTGACACTTCGGTCTGCCATGGGACCTGGCCCTGCTCTGGCCTGGCTCCTGCTCCTGAGCCTGCTGTCTGATTGTCTGAGAGCCGCTCAGTCCCGAGACTTCACCGTGAAGGACATAATCTACCTCCACCCTTCAAGTAAGACTCTGTTCTCGTTGCTACAGAAATGTCACTTTATTTCAAACAAGAAGGGGGTCCAAAAATGGCCAGAAGAAGGCAGTCTTTAATGCACGGGAAATCTCTGGTGATTTAATCGGAGGGTGCAGTAAATAACAAAAGATGCTTTATGCTTTACCCTCACGTTTTCACAGGAAGTTTTTTTTTTTTTTAAGGCAAATTATTGGGCTTGTTTTCTCTGTTCCCTACACAATCACTCTGATCCTCAATACTCTTCCCTTGTATTCGTGCCAGCGCTCAGTCAGTTATCAAAGTTTACCGCCATGTCCCAGGAGGAGGATTATTTGTAAAAGATCAATCCTTTATAGGTAAGATAATAGCTGGTCTTCCTTTCTGTGCATCTAATTCTCAGTTTCAGCACTATTGCCTCTCACAACTTCCTATGCCCTGTGTCTTTTGGCTTCCTGTGTTTAAGAATTATCTAGGGAGTATATGATAGCACAGATGCTCAGATCCCTGCCCTGGAGTTTCTGATTTGCAGATACCTTGCGTTGTACCTGTGGATTTTTGCATTCAGTCGGAACTTCAGGTGCCTCTGCTGTGGCTATTGTACAAATGACACATTGGGAGACAAGGTAGTTTGACGTCCTCTTTTGGTCTCCATTTCTGTATTTATCTTGTCTCTTTTCTTTTCGTATGAATCCCTCTGTATCGTCCCTGTTGCAGGAAGTGCTGGATATATATATATAGCCTGTGTTCTGACCTTGAGTTTTTACCCCAAGGTACATTATTCTTTTGAAATGTTCAGCTTAGCCAATATTGCTGGAGTGGCCACTGTATGCCAAGGACTGGGACAGGCATGAAAGGCATAAAGGCGAATAAAACATAGTCCTGGTTTCTGCTGTTACAGTCTACAAAGTGGATGCAGCCACTCGGTCGCCTTCTGTCCCACATGGTTAGGATATTTAATGACAGCATGTTTAATGCAGCTGAGAGGTGACACACGGAAGGCACAGGGGCTTGGAGTATACTTGACCTTGGGTCAGCAACTAGCTTAGCTGCTTCATAGCCTTTTAAATTGAAACAAATTCTTTAACTTTGTGAATATTAAATAAAATAACACATGTGAAGCACTCAGCACAGAGTGTGAGTTGTGATATGTTAGGAAGGTAGCAATTTCTTCAGTTTTAAAGTGGCGAAATAATACATACTCCGTAGAATTATTTTATGGACCAGAAATAATATTTGTAAAATACCAGGTACAGCCCATACTGAGAAACTGAATGGCTGTTTATATTTTTGTTACCGGGATTGCTGAATATATACCACCCTAATTTTCTGTTACTCCAAATATACTTTTGACAGATTTCAAATAATTTCTTTAGATTTATTGTTACTCTGTCCTCTTACTAGTATAGTCTAGTGTCTACCAATAGTCTGGTATCATACCATGAATGGCTTCTGTCTGGCCAGAACTTTGTTTATTGTGCCCACTTTAAATTAGAGTTAACTTTACATTTCTGCAAACTATTTCAGAAGTATGTGGGCTATGTTCTCACACTTTGACTTTTTTGACAACATGGGTCTCTGTCTTTGAGCACCAGACCACATTTAGATGGAGTGCTCTCTATGGAGTGGTTAATTGTGTGGAAAACTTACCTGGTTTTTTGTTTTTATAGGACTTTCTACTTTACTTTAATAATATGCATGACAAGAAGATGTTTTGATACTTGTTCTATTTTCTAGATTGCATTTTATTCTTTTCTCCAAACAGACATACTTCTTTATTAGACGTAGAGAAGCAGAAATCTAGATTTCAGTTTCTTAGGATGGATTTCTAGGGTTTTCTGCTTCTTGGGGGGTTCTTGTCAGCTTCAGCGACAGATTCAGTAGTAGCCAGATGGCAAAATAGGTCCACACCTGAACTTCTCTGAGCCTGTAATTGTACACATGGGGTAGGAAGGAAAATTAAGGTGGTTAGGTTTAAGAAAATTAGAACAAAACAAGCACACATGTGACTTGCGCCTCAGTGGTGTGGTGGGTCAAGGCCAAAGGTGATGGATCCCACTTTGGAAAGCTGATTTCAGAATGAAGTCTTGAAGGATGAGCCCTGCCAGCCAGAGGGTCACCACTTCTGTTCTTTAAACATTGTTGGAAAAGTTCTGCTCATGTGACCAATGGTAACCAAAAAGAACTATGGCGGGATGAGAAGGAACTCAGCAGGATGTAAAGAATTGTTGGGGTTTTAAGGTGTGATTCTGAAGCATGGAGACGAGTAGAGGTTGTTCCTCAGCTAGATAATAGTAGATAATTCACCAGAAGATCAGGGCCCGAGTTCTGATCATGGAGAGTATAGTATAAATTCTTCTTAGATTGATATTACCATGAATGGCTCCTGTCTGGCCAGAACTTTGTTTTTTCTGCCCACTTTAAATTAGAGTTAACTTTACATTTCTGCAAACTATTTCAGAAGTATGTGGGCTATGTTCTCACTCTTTGACTTTTTTAACAACATGGGTCTCTGTCTTTGAGCACCAGACCACGTTTAGATGGAGTGGTCTCTATGAAAAAGCAGGTTTCTGTTGAACGTAGACCATAAAAAATATGTGAAGGGAGTGTGGAATTAGTTCGATTTTGAACTATTTATATAATCACCTCACTTTGAAGACGGAGGCACAAACAGCTTTCTTTGGGTCAGCAAGTGTGCCAGATTTCATTAGTGTTCTCTGTAGAAGGTGGGAACTTACAGGAGGAGAAATATGGGGCTACTGGCGGTTTAAGAAGGCACAGTTTTCTGTATCAGACAAACATAAACTTATTTCTGATGGGCTGGAACAGTCATCATTGAAAATTACTTGAGAGAGATTGGGTCTTTGGCTGGGAAAATTCAGCATCCCATGACTAATCTCCTTTTGCTCTCTGGTTCCTTAATTTTGAAGTTTCTGAGTTTTGTTTTTTTTTTGTAGAGACAGAGTCTCACTTTATTGCCCTCGGTAGAGTGCCGTGGCGTCACACAGCTCACAGCAACCTCCACCTCCTGGGCTTAGGCGATTCTCTTGCCTCAGCCTCCCGAGTAGCTGGAACTACAGGCGCCCGCCACAACGCCCGGCTAAGTTTCTGAGTTTTTAAAAAATGAATTTTATGGCTTTCAAACTTGAAGCATCATCCTCCGTATGTACTCTTTTATGTAATACATATGTGAGGCTGGTTTTTTTTTTTTTTTTTTTTGCTTTATTTATGTGAAAAATGATTAATTTCTTACCGGTCTATGATTAAAATAATTAAGTCTAATAAAAAACCTTCAAAACATGAATGCCATGGCCTGGTGCGATGGTTCATGCCTGTAATTTTAGCACTCTGGGAGGCCAAGGTGGGTGGATTGCCTAAGCTCACGAGTTCAAGACCAGCCTAAGCTAGAACGAGAACTGAGTCCCTAAAAATAGCCAGGTATTGTGGCAGACGCCTGTAGTTTCAGCTACTTGGGAGGCTGAGGCAAGAGGATCATTTGAGCCCAAGAGTTTGAGGTTGCTGTGAGCTATGATACCACAGCACTCTAGCTTGGGTGACAGGGCAAAATTCTGTCTCAAAAAAAAAAAAAAAAAAAAAAAAAAAGGCCTGGCTCCCTGGCTAACACCTGTAATCCTAGCACTTTGGGAGGTTAAGGTGGGTACATTGCTTGAACTCAGGAGTTTAAAACCAGCCTGATTAAGAGTGAGATCCCATCTCTACTAAAAATAGAAATGTTGGCTGGGGGTAATGGCAGGCGCCTGTAGTCTCTCTCAGCTAGTTGTGAGGCTGAGACAGAAGGATCACTTGAGCCCAAGAGTTTGAGGTTGCTGTGAGCTATGGCACCACGGCACTCTACCCAGGACAACAAAGTGAGACTCTGTTTCCAAAAAATAAAAAGAACAAGATTAAAATGGATCATCTTATTTGGTAGTCAGACGTCACAGAGATAGCAAAGTTTAATATAATAAGTGGCTGTAACCTGTTCATGGCCTCTATTTCTTTCATTAGACTGGAATCCTTTCGTAAGAATATCCAATTTTCCTCCGGATATGGATTTTCAGTCTTTGCTTAATCATGTGTACCAAGTAACTATATTCCTGCAGAGGCCTTATTTGTGCCCATATATCGAGCCAATAAGTTTATTCAATCCTGTATTACATTAAGTCTTAGGGAGTTAGGGGACTTTCTAGAAAAGTACCAGGAAATATGTTTCTATTGGAAACATTCGTATTAAAATTATGCTTACAATATTTTGTTGCCAGGTAGACTGAGATTTTTAGAATTTTTTATTTGTATCCAGTTTCTAAAAACAATGGGAATTAATTTGATAAGAACGGAAAAAAGTTTAGATGCATTACACATCAGCATATCTTTCAAAACAAGTCTGTTCTCATCACGTTTTTGGTAACTGAAGGCCTTTGTCCAGGCAAAAGTTCCAGGAGATGGAAACAAAGACTAAATCTTTTCTGATGCCTTACAAATGAATTATGGTCGGCTGAACTACCGCTGACCATGAGAGTTAATGGACAGATTATTTTACAGGAAGTAACTGGGCACTTTGGTGTTTCTTTTTTTCTTTACAATCACCTTCTCATGAGGGACCAAGGACTTATGCCCTGAAATACAGAGTACTAAGCTTATTAGCTCTGTGATCAAGAGCCAAATTAGATTCATTCACAGCTGGGGCCACAACAATTTGAAACTCTGCTTGCTCTATAATGCTTTGAAGTAACAAAGAAGAAAATAGCACATCTCTTAGAAACCTCTTTCCGTTCTTTCTTTTTTTTTAAAGCCCCTTTATCAGATGCAGTATCAATTAGCAAGTTACTGGAGATAGTTGTTCATCTGATTTTTGGCAAAATATTTCTAGAAGGAAGAATTTAACCATTTGTTTGGTATTGTACTATAATTAGCCACTTAAAGCTGGGTACGTTTGTAGAAATCTGTCACTAAATAGGACATGATTATTCACTGATTGGTTCTACCTGCCAAGAGTCAATAAGACGTCCCATAAGCAGATATTAAACTGTAGTCATAGAGAATGTACATAGCTGCAGATTTTAAAGTCACACTCACCAAAAATGAGATTATCTGGTTAATTGCCAAAGTCATGTGTTAATAACCTCATTCAGAGATACATTATTTGTAGCAAAGCTACATTTTGTTGCCATAGTATTTTAGTTCATGCTCCTATTGAAATTCCCACCTACATTGAGAGGATTTCAGAGTCAAAGCCTACTCATGACAGTGTTTAATCCAATATGTCACTAGTCTTACAAATGGTCCTTTTGAAAAGTTTATTAAATAATCTAAATTTGAGAACACTATAGCTTCTTCGTGTTAGCATCTCAAATAAGTTTGTTCTTGGAGCAGTTGGATTGTCAGTCTTCATTCAAAGATCTTAATTTATCTCTTTGATGGGAAAGTTTACAGGGATAACTAATTCAATATTCCAGCCAAAAGTTTTACGGGCTATAGTGACAGATGATAAAATTGGATGCCCTAGTGAATTAATCATGTAAACTGGAGTGGTACGGCTAGCTTGCAGTCATAAACGTTGGCAAATATTATCATTTTTTGAGAAATGCTGTTCTTTGACAAATTCTTTATAACCTTTTTCCCAAAACTTCTACCTTGATCATTTAACTTCAAATTTTACAAGTTATTTTTAAAGTCCTATCTTTTAAAGTTATTTATACTATGTATGTTAACTACTTTACATGTGATAGTGAAACTATTTTTTAATATATCCAATCAGGACTCTTAAAATATTTTGTATAATGTTTCTCACAATGATATTTATGAAAATAAGCTAATTATAATCTGTAATAATATTGAGTGGCTTTGGAATTTGAGAACCTGTTTATTTTTATTTTTTAAATTCTTCAGTCATGAGCAGGAATGCCTAGGAGATATTGCCAGTTTGATTCCAGACTACGACAACAAAGTGAATATTGTGATAAAGTAACTTATGCAAATTTTTTGGTATCCTAGTTCGTATAGAAGTTATGTTTATACTATACTGCAGTCTATTAGGAGTACAATAGCATCATATCTAAAAAACAATGTACACATTTTATTGGAAAATAATGCTAATGATCATCTGAGCCATCAGTGAGTTGCAGTCTTTTTTGCTGGTGGAAGATCTTGCCTTAATGTTGATGGTGGCCGATGATTAGGGTGGTGATTACTGCAGGTTAGGGTGGCTGTGACGATTATTTAACACACCAGTAAAGTTTGACACATCAATTGGCTCGTCCTTTCACAAAAGAGTTCTCTGTGGCATGCGATGCTGTTTGATAACTTTTTACCCACAATGGAACTACTTTCAAAATCTGAGTCAATCCTCTCAAATACTGCCTGCTGCTTTATCAACTGAATTTCTGTAATATTCTAAAGTTTTTTGTTATCATTCCAGCAGTGTTCACAGCATCTTCACTAAGATTAAATTCCATCTCAAACCACTGTCTCTCCTCATCCATTCAAGTTTTATCATGAGACTGTAGCGATTCAGTCACATCTTTAGGCTCCACCCCAATTATAGTTCTCTTGCTATTTCCACCACATCAGCAATTACATCTTCCACTGCAGTCTTGAACTCTTTAAAGTCATCCATGAGAGTTGTAATTAACTTCTTCCAGACTTCTGATGTTGATATTTTGACCTCCTCCCATGAATCACACTTGTAATTATCAGCATCTGGAATGGTGAAGCCTATCTAGCAGCTTTTTAACTTATTTTGTCTAGATGCACCAGAAGAATCACTGTGTATGGTAGCTAAAGCTTTATAAAATGTATTTTTTAAATATGAGGGTTTGAAAGTCAAAATTACTCCTACAGAGTGGATTTTGTGTTAGCAGGTGTGAAAATAACACTAATATCCTTGTACATCTCCATAAAAGGTCTTGGGTGACCAGATGAGTTGTCAATCAAATAGCTCCCAAATAGCTGGGACTACAGGTGCCCACCACAATGCCTGGCTATTTTTTTGTTGATTTTAGTTGGCCAGGGCTGGGTTTGAACCCACCAGCCTTAGTGTATGTGGCTGGTGCCCTACCCAATGAGCTATGGGTGCCGCCTGAGCAATGATATTTTAAAAGAAATCTTTTTTTCAGAGCAGCAGGTCTCCATAGTGGGCTTAAAATATTTAGTAAACCAAATAGATATACTGTCATCTAGGCTTCGATATTCTATTTGTAGAACACAGGCAGAGTGGATTTAGCATGATTCTTAAGGATCTTAAGATTTTCAGGATGGTAAATGAGTTCAGTTTCAACTTCACCAGCTGCTTTAGCACCTAACAAGAGAGTCAGCAATCCTCTGAAACTGTTAAGCCAGGTATTGACTTCACTCTAGCCATGAAAGTCCTAGGTAGCATCATATTCCAAAATAAAGCTGTTTCCTCTACATTAAAAATGCATTGTTTAGTGTAGCTACCTTCATCAATGGTCTTAGCCAAGCCTTCTAGATAAATCTTCTGAGGTTGCTACTTCACCTTGTACTTTCATGTTATGGAGATGGCTACTTTCCTTCAACCTCCTCAACCAACTTCTACGAGCTTCTAATTTTTCTTCTGCAGCTTTCTCATATCTCTCAGCCTTTGTAGAATTGAAGAGAGTTAGGGCCTTGCTCTGGTTTAGGCTTTGGCTTAAGGAAATATTGTGGTTATTTTGAGCTTCTATCCAGAAACTTTCTCCCTATCAGCAAAAAAGGTGTTTTGCTTTCTTTTATTTGTGTATTCACTGGGTAGCACTTATAACTTCCTTTAAGAGCTTTTCCTTTGCATTCTAATTGTTTGGTCCAAGAGGCTTTGGTTACAGCCTACCTTGATTTTCAACATGTTTTCCTTACCAAGCTTGATCTTTCCCACCTTTTAATTTTAAAGTAAGGGATGTGCAACTCTTCCTTTCACTTTCTTTCACTCAGAGGCTATTACAGAGTTATTAATTGGCTAACGTCAATATTACTGTGTCTTAGGGAGTAGAGAGGCCTGAGGAGAGGAAGACATGGAGAATGACATTTGGTCAAGCAGTCAAAAGACATACATTTATAGATTAAGTTCACCATTTTATGTGCCTGTGGTTCGTGACACTCCAAAACAATCATAACAATAGCATCAAAAATCACTGACCACAGGTGGTGCCTGTAGCCTGGTGGTTAGGTCATCGGCCAATATACTGAGGCTGGTTAGTTCAAACCGGGGCTGGGCCAACTAAAACAACAATGAAAACTGCAACAACAAAAAAAGTCAGGTGTTGTGGCAGGCGCCTGTAGTAGAGGCTGAGGCAAGAGAATCGCTTAAGCCCAATACTTTGAGGTTGCTGTGACCTCCACAGGTGAGCTGTGACACCACAGCACCCTACCCAGGGCATCAAAGTGAGACTCTGTCTCAAAAAAAAAAAAAACAAAAAAAAGAAAGAAAAAGAAAAATCCCTGACCACAGATCATCATACAGATATGCTAATAATAAAAAAGTTTGGACTATTTTGAGAATTATCAAAATGTGACACAGAGATAAAAAGTGAGCATATGCTATTAGAAAAATGGTACCCATAGATTTAATGGACACAGGGTTGCCACAAAGGTTCTATTAGTGAAAACTGCAGTATCTGCATGGAGTGTGTCTGATGAGGTAATCCTGTACTTACCTCAATGGAATCTTTTGGCTCAACTGTCACCCAATTTTCTAGGTGGGTGATGCAAAGGCATAAAGATTATTAGTTTGTTATTTACAAAATTTTTACTTCTATTTTATTATAGTTATATAAAAGGAGGGCATTTTTCCTCCTAGGGAAATTTCTTGATGGGAATGAAGTTAGATGGCCTGTCTAAGCTGTCTACCATTTTATAAGTAGATCTGCATACTCTCTCTCATTCTGTTTATGAATTTAAGTCACCAACTACTTGGAGGAACATAGAATGCTCAGATGGGCCCATAAAAAGGTCCAGTTACTTGTCTTTTCTAGACAGCTTATGACTTTCGATTGTGCTACATTATTGCATATTGTCACAGCCAGCTAGCTCTGTGAAATACTGCAAGCAAGTACATTGATGGGCAGCTATTCTAGGCAAGGTGAAAATCAAAGTTATATCTGTGCTATAATTCTGGCCTTAAGCTGCTGCCTTCTCCTTCATTTATTTTTGATAACATACCTAATTGGTTCCATGTGGGCAAAGCAATTTACCCTGAGATGATTATTTCCGCCAGTGGGATATGCAGGCTCAGCCATCTGCGAGGGAGAACAGTTGGCCCCTGCAGATGAAGTGTTTGAGTGTTTGCAGCTTCCAAATAGGCCAGGTAATTTTATAAATTAAGAAAAAAATGCATAAGTTTTGTTTATTAAAGACAAAACTCTAAGTAGCAAAGCAAGCAAATGATCAGGGCCAAGAAGCATTTAGAAGCACATCAGTGGAAAGGACAGGGGACAACTCGGCCGGCATTCCTTGTTGGTCCTCATCCTCAGGCTGACGGTAGGCAGTTGGTGCGCTGGACACTCTCCAGAGTGCGGGTCTCATGTGACACCTCTCACCTGAGCTTAAGGAAAGAGAATATGTACCTGGAGAACATCCCTTGCTAGACAGGAAGAAGTAACTCAGAACTGGGGAGACGGGGGAATAGATAAGAGGGCTTTCCTGGAATGGTTCAGCACTCAGGCTGCAGCTAGAAAGTTAGGTCTCCTTGGTGTCCTGCCCCGTGGATGTTGAGGGCCCCGAAGCCCCTCGGGAGGGTCACCTCTGCACAGGCAGCAGGGGTGTCACCACTGAAGACTCTTCTCTTAGCTGATCTTTACTATCACCAGGGATTCTTAACCATGTCAGGTCTGACCAGATAAAACTACTACATTGAACTCAAGAAATTGCCACTTTTGTAGATCCAAATGGTCAAATATCAGGATATTTTTGATGATTTCAAATAAAATTTATACTTACATGCTGAGGTATTTGTATAAGTCGATTTATAAATTACTAGAAGTCCAGAGAATGGAATGCCTTTTTGTAATTGCAATTTTTATTGGGATCCTTGTGGAGGCGTACGCAGTTGTAAGAAATAATACCTTTTGCCCAGGTTTTCCCACTGGTGACAGTTTGAAAAATTACAGAATAATCTCACCACCAGAATATTGGTATTGATACAATGTTATTGAGATTTCCCCAGTTTTCCATGCATTCGTTGGTGTGTCTGTGAGTTTAGTTGTGCACAATTTTATCACATGGGTAGGTTTGTGTGGTCAATTCATTGAAGAGTTTTAGTAGCACAGGGATCTCTCTGGTCAGCCTCACACTTCCCTCCCTCGCTGCCCCCTCTCCACATACTCCAGCCATTCCCAACCCCTGGAAGCCCATAATCTCCATTTCTAAAAATTTTTTTTTATTTCAAATGTTCTATAAATATAACCACACAATGTATCCTTTCAGGATTGGCTTCCCCCCAACCCCACTCAGAATAATTCCCTGGAAAGTCACCCAAATTGTTGAACATGGTAACAGTCCATTCCTTTCTATTGTTAACTAGTGTTGCACCAGATGTACCACAGCTTAACCACTCACCCACTGATGAGCATCTGGGCTGTTTCCAGATGGGGGCTGTTACAAATAAAATCACTATGGACGTTTATGTGCAGATTTTTTGCATAAATATAAGTGTTCATTTTTTGAGGGGTGAAGGCCCAAGAGTAAAATTGCTGGGTTATATGATAGTTGAAAGTTTAGTTTGAGAAATTGCCAAGGTCAAGCACAGCAGCTCATGCCTGTAATCCCAGCACTTTGCGAGGCCAAGGCTGGAGGATTGCTTGAGACCAGGAGGTCCAGCCCAGCCTGAGCAACCCAGTGAGACGGGAAAAGCTGTGGTGCCAGTGTCTTAGGAAGCTGAGGCAGGTGCAACAGTTGAGCCCAGGAGTTGGAGGTTGCAGTGAATTCTGATGATACCTTCGCATTCTAGCCTGGGCAACAGAGTGAGACCAGATCTAAAAATAAATAAGCAAACAAACAAACAAGTGAAATATATAAATGAGAAACTGCCAAGCTATCTTGAGAATCCATTTTTTTAAAAATAAAAATGTCTAACTTCACAAGATTCTGTGCTTAGTCTAAAGCCTAATCTTTTCTCTTAATCCTTTTTGTAGCCACACCATATCCTGGTGGATTTAAATGTTTCACCTGTGAAAAGGCAGCAGACAATTATGAGTGCAACCGATGGGCTCCAGACATCTACTGTCCTCGAGGTAAACTTTCAGTAGACAGAGTGGGGTCCCCAGAGTGAACAGCCTGTTGACTTGGGTGCGGGTGGAGGGAGAGGCATGCTTGCCATCACAGCTGCTTCTCTTTTCTGAGGCCATTAAGTAGATCTTTCATGACCTGCCAGCAACTTATCAAAGATTGCCAGCAACTTATCAAAGATTCTTAGAGACATAAACTGATCCATAAAATTGCTCCTTTTGTCATCTATCTCGGGAGCTCTGCGGGAGGTAAGTGACACTTTCCCCCACACCCTCAGGCCCCTAGTCAAATGCAAAGGGAGGGAACAGCCAGGCTGTTTGCTACTCTTTGAAGCTTTTGTCAGTGCATAGTAACTTCTTTCATGTAATGTATGAATTGGTGTTCATATAAAGATGCCATTTATTACTTATCTCGCCAGAGACTGTCATGCAGCCTCTAGAATTTAGAATTCTAGATGTCATCATTGCACAAGTAAAAACCCTGAGCTTTTTAAACTATTCAGTTCTCTTTGAAGGATGAGATGGATGCCCAACTGAAGCATGAAATTTTGATCCAAAGCCCCATTTCAAAATGAGGAAAACCTGTCATATTCATATTTTTTTATTCTATCACAGAAAAAGGTAGTTATATTAGGCTATGAGTTACTCACTGTTAATTGGATGTTTTATTTTGGAGGAAAGTTGATTTTTTGGGGGAGGGTCGTGAGGATGGGGCATTTTACTGACAATCGTTTGAGTGAACAGTTAGATGGGTATCACTGATGCTGTAATTCAGTCGTTAAAATGACTTAACACATCAATACCAAAGCTATTATTTTTCAACATGATGCAAGAGATCTCATACTCAACCCAATAAATGGCACTCTCTTTCTCACGGAGGACTGGAAATTAGGAGAGCATGGAAACCACAATTAAAAGACAGATGTCAATTACCCAAGCCACTACTATTTTTTTTTTTTTTGGTGTAAAAGTTGTTTTTTTTATTATGGCAGTAGGAAAAAATTAATAAATTTTTATTCGAGGAATTTCACATGTGATTCTCCTTCTGCTGCCCTTCTCAATGGCTGGAGTCACTGAAGATTTATCTTCAAGACAGCCTTTTTAATGAACGATCCTCAATCCACAGTTGTCCTGTTAGCCCATTCTTTTTATTTTCGCTTTTTTGATGGAAACTTAAAATTCCCCACTTTTTAGAGTAGATCGATCTGCCTGGTTCTCAGTTTGCACTCTCTTGGAAAAATGAATGAATGCAAATCACACTGGTCCCTAAAGCCATCACACTCAAGAATAGTACAGATTAGTGGGTTATGACAACACCTAAGGTAAAAACAAACTAATTAGGTCTTTCATACTTTTACCAACTGTCTTGTAGTTCTTTCTCACAGACCTAACAAATAGTCCTGTGAGTAAAGCAAAACCACACAGTTACTCTATGAGGCGTTTCCAACGATGCGTGGCTACAGAACAACTACTATTTAATCCAGGAGTCCCCACCTAGGCCGCCTGGTAGAAACACCTGTGGAACTTTTCAAAATACTGAAACCTGTACCTCACAGGACCAGTGATTCTCAAACTTTAGCATCATCCTTGTTCCCTAAAGGGTGTATTAAAGCATAGGTTTCTGCTGCTACCCCCCACTCCACCCAAGTTTTTGATCCAGTAGGTCTGACAAGAGGCCTCAGAATTTGCATTTCTAAAGAGTTGAAGAGGAGATGAGTTAAGAACCACAGCTCTGCACAAGTTGAACCAGTGTCTCTGAGAGGGTCCTGCACTGATATTTTTAAATATCCCAGTTGATTGTAATGAACAGACAAAGGCAAGAATCACTGGGAGCTTCTCTGCCCACTAGGAGAAAGGGAAATGTGGTGTCCCCATGTCTAGATTCCTCTTGCTCGCTTTTACGTAGAGACGCGAATGGGGTCCCAAGGGACCACAGGGAAGAGAAAAACGCGGAGACACTAAAGATTGACTTAAGCACAAGCGAGGTATTCAGCCACCTGGGTAATCAAAGATGCTTGTCTGTCTTGCCTTGTACAGACACTGCTCATTTCCAAATGAGCCGGTGTTTTCTAGCACTATGACCACAGAGAGAATGAAGGCTGCTAATGGAACTGGTTAGGTTAAACCATGCTTCTCAAACATGGCTACACCTTGAAATCCTCTGGTACATTTTTGAAAACACTGACTACTGGGTCCCTTCCCAGAGATTCATGTCTAAATGGTGTGGCGAGGCATAGGATATTTTAGATGACCCCCACCTTCACCCCTCCATTGTTCCCATATGCAGCAAAATTTGGGAACCATTGAGACTGTCTCAAAAAAAAAAAAAAATTGTGGGCTTGGCGCCTGTGGCTCAGCCGGCTAAGGTGCCAGCCACGTACACCTGAGCTGGCGGTTTCGAATCCAGCCGGGCCCGCCAAACAACAATGACGGCTGCAACCAAAAAAAAAAAAAAAAAAAAATGGCCGGGCGTTGTGGTGGGCGCCTGTAGTCCCAGTTACTTGGGAGGCGGAGGGAAGAGACTCTCTTGAGCCCAGGAATTGGAGGTTGCTGTGAGCTGTGATGCTACGGCACTCTATCCAGGATGACAGCTTGAGGCTCTGTCTCAAAAAAAAAAAAGGTGAAAAGGTGATTGCTTGTTTATCCAGTAACCTAGTTCCTGCTGGGACAAAGCTGATCAAGTACCTTTTTATACTGTCACCAATTTAGGATGTGCAGTTTATTCTACTCATGCTACTACAAAAATACCTCCCATGGGGTAATTTATAAGCAACAGAAATGTATTTCTCAAAGTTCTGGAGACTGGGAAGTCCAAGGCCAAGGTGCCAGTAGGTTCCAGTGAGGACCAAGTCTCTCTGCTTCCAAGGGTGCTGTGTCTCTTAGAGGGGAGGAGCATTGTCCTTACCTGACAGGAGGACAAAAGAGGGTGGAAGGGAGAGACGAGAATGAAACCATTCCCTTTGAAGGCAATCCCTTTTATAAAACCTTCCGTGAGGGCTCCACCCTTATGACTTAATCATTGCTTAAAGACCTTGCCTCTTAATACCATCACATTAGCAATTAAGTGTCAGCATGTGACTTGGGGGAGGGACACATTCAGACCAAAGCAAAGTGTCACTGTGATTCTCTTAATATTGACTTAGCCCAGCCGGACACTAGCAGAGATAATACAGAGTAAAAGAAGGGAATGTGAACTAGTTCGGGGCTCTCTGTAGGCTATTGGGCCCCTGTCCCAGTCTTACGGTGTACCAGTATGGCCTTGTCACACAGACAATACAAGTGACCAGAAGCACCCTGCTCTTATATGGCTCTCAGGGAGAAGAGGAAGTTCTGCACTGATGCCTTTCCTTTGAGGTCATAATCTATCCTTTCAAAGAATTGCGGAGTCGTTTCTACAATTATCCTCTTCCTTACTTTTTCCCCCGACTTTTGTCTTTTTGTTCTTTAATTTATAGGGATAAGCAAAAGCCATGCACTGAAATCCATGACACAAAACCACCATGCCAGGCCCCTGGGGGGATTATGCAGTAACAGATAGGAATCTGGTTTCTTCTTTCCAGGGACAGGCAGTTTAGCTGGGGAGATAAGATCTGAACCTATCAGATGTCAAAAATAGCAGGACAAAGGTAAAGTGCCAAGTGAAACATAGCACTCAGTGCTGTGGGGGTTTAAGGGAAGAGGAGCTCTTTGGGGTTGAGGTAGCCAGTGAAAACACTGTGCACTGGGGCAATGGCCGCGGCCCTACACTGGGAATGGAGGCAGAGCGTTAAGAGGGCACAGCTTCCAGCAAGACACTCGGAGCAAAGGTTTGGAGACTGATGCCCCAAGTGTGTCAGGAGGACCAGACCCGGAGTAGCAACTAGTTTGTAGCAGAGAGACGGAAGCAAAGTAGTGGAGCCGGGTTATTTTTGTGGGACCTTGAGCGTCAGGTAAAGAGTGGGAGGGAACTTAAAGGTGTGTCACCTGAGAAGAGGCTGATGCCGCACTCAGCCTCGAGTTTAACCAGCTCCATTTCCCATGCGTCTTCTGCGCTTTCCTGTGAGTTTTCTCCAGATTTTCCTAACAGTGAAACTAATGCCATTCTGTTATTAGATTAGATTACAAACTGTATCATAGATTGGTTTTCACTATTTATTACTAGTCTGAAGCAACTGCGGGACTAACAGGCTGCTGTGGAAAGGCAGTGTGGCTTTCTGAGACATTCCTGGTTTTTTGTTTTTGTGACATATTTAACTAAGTTTTCATCATCACATGATGTGAAAATAATTGTTGAAAGCGAGAAATTTATTTTATGTATTTGATCTTATCTACACAATAAACCCACACCCCAAATTGCTTTGGGGATTCCCTGAATCTTTCGAAAGCTAAACTCAGTCATGGGCAGATGTGTAGACACATAGTGTTTCTTAGCAACGGATGCTTAGGGCCTGAGCAGACTTGTGAGTCACCATTTGATCAAATAAGCCTCAGGAGAGCTCTGTCCTGCCTGGAATCACTCTGACCGCAGTGGCGGCATCAGCCAGCCTCACTGTAGCTAACTCAGGCGCCCTGTCCCTCTCATTTTCAGAGCGTGTGTGATGGAAATACGGTCTCCTCCATTACATCACTCCTGCCTGTGGTCCTTACCGAGTCCTAGTGCCCTCCAGAACTCACGCCCTTGCTCACCCAGTTGTCCTCTGTTTAGTCTTTGGTTCCTGAACACTCGACTTCTTTTGTAACAGCTTTGATTTCATGAGCCACTCATAAATTTGTTCAATTACCTGTGAACTGGAACGGGCAAGGATTTTGAAATCACATGTATGAGGGACCGGTTGAAGGAACTGGTGAAGTAAAATAAGAATCAAATGTCTGGTGCTTGGATTCCCTTTGTTTTGCCCAGGACGTTTCTCTGTGCTGCAACATGAAAAGCTTCTCAAGACGGGGGCTGTATGAATGGTTATTAAGAGTCTGTGGAATTAAATGTCAAGTCAAAAACATTACAGTTTTTCAAAAGGTCTGTTCCAAGGAAGATACCTAAGCCAGGGACATTACATTCCTTCTTAATTATCAAGTGCAGATGCCTCCCTCTAAGGCAAAAATCTTCATTTGAAGTTATTGCTGATATAAAATCAGAACAAGAAAAATCTTGTGGTAGAAGACACGTATCCATTGGGTTCCACCTTCGGGCTGCTTACTGTTTTTCTGTGAAAGTAAAGAAAAAGCTGGACGTGTCCCTTGATGGCTCTTTCTAGATCATTCATCTGAGGGTTGCTGCTACAAGCAGGAAATATAAATGTGATCCCAGCTCAGCTGAAGACCCAACCACAGTTCAAATTTTCAGAAAACTGTTTTTCATTGATGACTTTTTTTTTTTCAGATGGAGCCCAGACTGAGACAGACTACCTTTTTTGTTGTGTTTAACCTAAGAGTGTGTTTTTCTCCCTTCTAGGCAATTTTGCATTTAGGATATAGCCCTCGAAAGTTTCTACCATTTTATAGGGAGTTTCTATTCTATATCTCAATCTCATCAAGGTCTTATAACTTCTTGTAGTCTATCTTTTAATAGACTAAAGCATAGAGAAAGCAATATCTTACCCAGTGTTGGTTCTTGGTATTTCCTTTTCTAGAGCACTCACTTGTTGATTTACAGTAGGTGCTGGTTATGTGTATACACAACACTTTGGGCTGCTATGTATTAAGATAGTTTTCAGATGATCTGTCTTGTTATGTCACTTACTGTCATGTGGCTAAATGGAAGTCTTAGATGATTTTCTCCTCTTTTAAATTCTTTTTTTTTTTTTTTTTAAGACAGAGACTCACTATGTCACCCTCAGTAGAGTGCCATGGCATCACAGCCTACAGCAACCTCAAACTCTTGGACTTAAGCGATTCTTTTGCCTCAGCCTCCCGAGGAGCTGGGACTACAGGCCCCCACCACACTTCTGGCTATATTTTGTTTGGAATTGTCATTGTTGTTTAGTAGGCCCAGGCCAGGCTTGAACCCACCAGGTTTCGTGTATGTGGCTGGTGCCCTACTCACTGAGCTACAGCACTGAGTCCTTTTTTAATTTCTTAATTTTTAATTGAAGTTTAATATACATGTAGAAAAATGAACAGATCATTAAGTGCCCAGCTCATGAATTTTTACCAAGTGAACATGTTGTATATCTACCATGTGAAACAATATGGCCCAGAGATCCCTGGGCCCCCCAGTCATTATTCTCAGTACCCAAAGAATATTGTGACCACTATTATTGAGCTTCATAGGAATATAGCCAGAGAATGTACTTCTTTCTGGGCACGGTGGTTCACGCCTATAATCCTAACACTCTGGGAGGCCGAGGCGGGTGGATTCCTTGAGTTCAGGACTTTGAGACCAGCCTGAGCAAGAACAAGACCCCATCTCTAAATAATAGCTGGGCATTGCAGCAGGCACCTATATTCCAACCTACTCAGGAGGCTGAGGCAAGAGAATCACTTGAGCCCATGAGTTTGAGGTTGCTGTGAGCTATCATGCCAGAGCACTCAACGCCAGGGTGAGAGTGACTGAGTGAGACTCTGTCTCAAAAAAAAAAAAAGAAAAAGAAAGAAAGAAATAGGGTTGTTTGTTCTTTTCTTATTGATTAATTTGAGTTCTCTTGTTGTCAGAACTTGTTGGAATAACCTGCAAAGGTCTTCTCCTGTTCTGAAGGCTGTCTGTTTGCTTTACTGGCAGTGCCCTTAGCTGTGCTGAAGCCTTTTAGCTTGATCAAATCCCAGTAATATATTTTTGGTGTTGCTTCAATTGCCAGGGGGTTCGCCTCATAAAATATTTTCCCACACCAATATCTTTAAGCGTTTTCCCTGCACTCTCTTCTAGTATTGTTATTGTTTGATGTCTTAGATTTAAATCTTTTATCCAGTGAGAATCAATTTTTGTTATTGGTGAAAGGTGATGGTCCAGTTTTAGTTTTGTACAGGTTGCTATCCAGTTCTCCCAGCATCATTTGTTAAATAGGGGATCTTTTCCCTACTGCCTGTTTTTGTTAGGCTTATCAAAGATCAAATGACAATATGTGACTAGGTTCATCTCTAGATTCTCTATTCTATTCCATATATTTACCTCTCTATTTTTGTGCCATTACCATGCTGTTTTGATCACTATAGATTTATAGTATAACCTGAAGTCTGGTAACGTGATGTCTCCAGATTTGTTTTTATTTCTAAATAATGTATTGGCTATTCAAGGTTTTTCCTGATTCCATATAAAATGAAGTATGATTTTTTTCAAGTTCTTTAAAGTACAACATTGGTGCTTTGATAGGGATTGCATTAAATCTCTAGATTGCTTTAGTATGGACATTTTAGCAATGTTGATTCTTCCCATCAACGACCATATGTTTTTCCATTTGTTAATATATTCTATTTCTTTTCTCAGGGTTTCATAATTCTCTTTATAGAGATTTTTCACATCCTTTGTTAGATACATCCCCAGGCATTTCATCTTCTTTGCCACTACTGTAAAAGGAATTGAGTTCTTGACTATATTTTCAGCTTGATTATTGTTGGTATATATAAAAGCTACTGATTTGTAAGTATCGATTTGTATCTGGAGACACTGCTATATTCCTTGATCACTTCTAAGAACTTTGTAGATGAGTCCCTGGGGTTTCCCAGGTATAAGATTATGTCATACCTGAAGAGTGAGAGTTTGACTTCCTCTGACCCCATTTAAATACCTTTGATCCCCTTCTCTTGCCTGACTGCAATGGCTAGGACTTTCATTGCTATGCTGAATAGCAGTGAAAACAGTGGGCATCCTTGCCTAGTTCTAGATCTGAGTGGAAATGTTTTCAATTTTACTTTGTTCAATATGATATTGGCTATAGGTTTGCTGTAGATGGCCTCTATCAGTTTAAGAAATCTCCATCTAAGCCTATTTTCTTAAGTGTTCTTTTTTTTTTTTTTTTTGTAGAGACAGTCTCATTTTATTGCCCTCGGTAGAGTGCCGTGGCGTTACACAGCTCACAGCAACCTCCAACTCCTGGGCTTAGGCGATTCTCTTGCCTCAGCCTCCCGAGCAGCTGGGACTACAGGCACCGGCCACAACACCCGGCTATTTTTCTGTTTTGCAGTTCGGCGAGGCTGGGTTTCAACCCGCCACCTTTGGTATATGGGGCCAGCGCCCTACTCGATGAGCCACAGGCGCTGCCCTTCTTAAGTGTTCTAATCATGAAAGGGTTGATGCTTTTCTGCATTAATTGATCATATGGTCCTTGTTTTTAGTTTTATTTATGTGGTGTAGTATGTTTATAATTCCATATGTTAAACCACCCTTGTAACCCTGGGATAAAACTAGCTTGATCATAATGTATAATTTTTTGATGTGTCGTTGAATTCTGTTTGCTAGGATTTTACTGATATTTTAAAAAGTATGGAAAGTAAGTAACAGCCAGCTTGGATTCTATGCTGAGACTCTCGTCTTACTTCCTCCTGGAACCTTGCTGGCTCTGAACTCCTGTTTGTGCTCCCATCCCCTTGACACTGATAAAGAATCTGCCCTACTTCTCCACCCCTCAGCAGGCCTTTCTGCCTGGTGCCTCAGCCTCTCCACCTGTGCGACTTTTGCATCAGCAAGTGCCTGAAGGGGAGAATAGATAGACAGTGTCAGGCTCCACTCAGCAGGCTTTTCTTGTCTCTGGCACTTTGTTCTTCAAATCTAGTCTGCCTTGGTAGCTCCCCTATGCTTTCATATGGGTTTTTTTGTTATTTTAATCTTACCTGGCTATTTTAATTTTATTCTACTGTTTCTTGGTAATGTGATGCAGGCTAGTCTATCTCAGCTGGCATTCTAATTCTCAGGATTACTCTTTACTCAGAACTTTTCCATCAGTTTTTAAACCTTAAGTCCTATCAGCCTATACAAGATAACTTTTTGTTTATTTGCAGTGTTTTTGTCTAAGTATTTTTCTGTTAATACAATTTTGTCAGATAGGAAGCATCCATTTCATTCTTTTGCCTGCTCACTTTTATTTTAACTACTGTCCACTGTAAAGTCCTGTTTATCCTCACTATCTTGACATCCCTTCTCAACTACCTGTTTGGACTTTGCCTTATAATAAGTACATTGCTTTCTGAATTTCAGTGATTGCCCCCATAGACTACCATGGTGTCTTAGCTCAAGCAACCTCAAACTCTTGGGAGGCTGAGGCAAGGGCTCAAGAGATCCTCTTGCCTCAGCCTCCCAAGTAGCAGAGACTACAGGTGCCCACCACAACGCTCGGATATTGTTTCTTTCTTTAAAAGATGGGATCTCGCTCTTGCTCAGGCTGGCCTCTGAACTCGTGAGCTCAGTCCACTCGCCTCAGCCTCCCAGAGTACTGGGATTACAGGTGTGAGCCACCACACCAGATCCTCAGTGACTTGCTTTAAAAGAGAGATTTCTGAAGTGAAGGTGTCGTCTGTCCTTAACAAAGGTGGATGATCTAAAAAACAAAAAACAGGAAATTATCTGGCAGCTTCCTCAAGAGGTGCTGACTGCAGGGTAAAGGAGACCAGGTTGATGGGCATTTATTTATTTTAAATTCCTGCCTTGAGGATTTTCTTACATGGCACAAGAGAAGAAAACATGTCTTTTTAAGGACTCTATGGGGAGTAATTGATAAAAGCAGGAAAGCCAAGAGGATAATCTGAAGCCTGGATGCCAGAGACCATGTAATAATTCCTAATTAGGACAAGCTTTAAATAATTCAGTCTATCCACAGCTCAATTTGTACTTCATCCTTTTCTAAAGCCTATTTTCTTTCATCTTACCTTCTTTGATCTTTCACTTTCAATTTTTTGAACTTTGAATTGAGGCATAATATACGTATAGAATAGTAAACAGTGTGATGGAATTTCACAAATTGTCCACACCATGTAAGCAGCACTGAGATTAAGAAACTGACCACTTCCAGCAGCTGAGAAATTCCCTGCAAACTTGTTTTGTTGTGGGAAAATGAGGCCCAATGAAAAGAATAAACACCCAAACATCATGTTTAAGAGGAATAAGGTTTTTATTCAGCCAGAGGAGCAAATGGCATAGAAGAATTCAAATGGCATCCCTGACTGGCTTGGTCTTTCCCTTTTTATCTCCAATCAAAAACTTCCAGCCACGTGTACCTTTCTCATTGGTCAGTTTGAACCAAGCGGGAGAAGTGGGCTTCAGCTCTTAAAGAACAGTGGGCTTTTATAGAAGCCAAACCAAGAGTTCATTTTCAGGTCCCAAAAAGTTAAGTCTACAAATTCCTAAGAGCTGAGTCACCACAGGGAGGACCTCGCAGGTATATCCTTGGGGTCTTCTTGAGAAGACTTCTGTTCTCTTAGACCTCACTTTTTCTGGGTATCCTCCCTCATTTCAGTTATTTTCTTCACTACCAAGGGGCACTGTGATGGGCTGAGTTTTGCTTCACCATCTGTGATTGAAATCCTAACCCCCAGTACTTCAGATTATATTTGGAGACAGGGTCTTTAAAGAGATGATTAAATGAGGTCATTCAGGTGGGCCCTAATTCAGTCTCTTTTCTTTTATAAGAAAAGATTGGACATAGGCAAGCATAGAGGGAAGGTGATGTGAAGACACAGGGAAAAGATGGCCCAAGGAGATAGGCTTCAAAAGAAACCAGCATTGCCAGAAGCTTGATTTCAAATTTCTAGCCTTCAGAAATGTGAGAAAACTTCTGTTGAAGTCACTCATTCTGTGGTGAGGTTTTATGGCAGGCCTACCAAAATAATATAGTTACTCTCCTAATTTCCAGTAGTATAGATTAGTTTGACCTCTTATTGGGTTCCTTATAGAAATAGAATCATAAAGTATATACTTTTTTGTATCTGACTTATTTCACTCAATATTATCTAAGATTCATCTATTTTATTAGATTTAGTTGTGAGTCATTCATTCTCCTCGTTCTGTGAATACATGCCATACTTTATTCATTCTGTCACTAATTGGCATTTTTTGAGTTTGTACAAATATTTCTTCTATGAGCACTCTAGTACTTATTTCTGTTGGCTATACATCTAGGGTGGAATTTCTGATTCATAGAATATACATAGGTTTACTTTTAGTAGATTCTAGCAAATGATTTTCCAAAGTAGTTATACTATATGAAGAACTGCACTGATGTTGGAAATGTAGTATTATTTTACTTTCAAATTTGATGAGATCATTCAAAATACAGAAATGTAAGAGATGTTATAGACATCATAGAACTAAATTAACACATTTAAATTTGGTTCAACATTGAGTGGAAGAGGTCAGCTAGATAATCCTTCCTACCCATCCAATTCTTTTTTTTTTTTTTTTTTTTTTTTTAGAGACAGAGTCTCAATTTATCGCCCTCAGTAGAGTGCCGTGGCGTCACACAGCTCACAGCAATCTCCAATTCTCGGGCTCAAGCAATTCTCTTGCCTCAGCCTCCCAAGTAGCTGGGACTACAGGTGCCTGCCACAATGCCTGGCTATTTTTCTGTTTTGCAGTTCGGCCAAGACTGGGTTTGAACTCGCCACCTTTGGTTTATGGGGCCGGCACCCTACTCGCTGAGCCACAGGTGCCGCCCTACCCATCCAATTCTATTGATGATATGTTAAATGCCTATGCTGTACCTGTACACATGTCTCTATGTTATATGCTGGGAGGAATGCATACACCAACAAGAATGAACCTTATTCTCAAGAAGATTATAATCTAAAATGGTAGATCTCAGCAAGGAACAGTTTCCTCTCCCCCACCCCAAAGGATATTTGTCAGTATCTGGCAGCATTTTTGACTGTCATATTGGGGATGATATCAGCTTCTAGTGATAAGGGCCTATGGATGCTACCAAATATTCTATCATACACAGAACAGTTCTCCCAAACAGAATTATCTAGCCGAAAATGTTAGACGTGCTAAAAACTCCACTTCTGGAAAGATGAAGCAGATGTACTTCTATGTCTCCCACTAAGTAAAGCTAAACATTATATATTTAAAGACAAACAAAACAGAAAAATAAACAACAATTTTAAAAAGATGCTGTAAAGTGGAGAGACAATGGCAGACTAGCTAGGGACTTCAGGACCCAAGCACCAACACAGTAGTAAATTCATTGGGTTTTCTTTCTGCCTCATATATTCTAGACATGGAACTGAAAAACTCAACAACCTGAAAATGTCATAGCACTGACAAAATGAAGCCCAATAAAAGTTCACTTTCTCAAGCCAAAGGACCAGGAAGGGGGCAGTCTAGAAAGACAGAAATCTTTTAGACAATAACTGGCTAAAAGTTTTCATGATGTTGGAGAGTGATGTTTACTCCAAAAAACACCACAAAAAAGTTGTAGTCTAACTCATACCAGCAAAAGCTGAATGGAGAGCATTGACTACCATCCTCAATAGGCTGTAATGAGGTGCCCTGACCTTGGCCTGGGATGATATCAGAGAAAGACAAGGAAGGGGACTATTTTCCCCTCCAGGCAGTAATAAGATCTTCCCAACAGTGTCAGTGGAAAATGTGTTGTGGGACCTGGACTTCCACCTCCATCCATAACAGGGAGATTCCTCTACCCCACTGCCCCAGGTTGTGTCAAAGAGGATTAATGGAGAGTCAAGACTTCACCACCACCCATTGGTAATGAGGCTACAATATGCACACCCCCTTCCCATGGCTTCTTTAGAGACCACGTGGGGATCATTAATGAGGCACTCCTACCACTCTTAAGCAGAGAATGTAAATTCTAGAGTACCATAACATAATGCCAATACGTTCTGGTTTCAATAAGAATTCATTTGTCGTACCAGGAATATGTCAAACTGAATGAAAAATGACAATAGATATAAATACTGAGATAGAGATGTTGAATTTTTTGAATAAGGATTTTAACCCATAATAGAAATGTTTCAATGAGTTACTGCAAACACTTGAAACAAATGAAAAAGTTTTATCAAAGAAATAGAAAATATGAAAAAGAACCAAATAGAAATTTTAGAACTATAAAATACTATACCTTAATTAAAAATCTCAATAGATGCTCTCAAACAGCAGAATGGAAAGAACAGAGGGAAGAATAAATGAACTGGAAGACAGAATAAAAATTATTCAAGCCGAACAACAGATAGAAAATAGGCTGGAAAAAACATTTCTGAACAGAGCCAGAGAGATCTGTGGGATGATAACAAATGATTTAACACTGTCATCAGAGTCTCAGGAGGACAATAGAAAGAGAATGCAGCTGGCTAATAAATTTTCAAGTTTGGCAAAAGATAATAACTTACATATTCAAGAAGCTGAGCAAGGAAGATAAAACTAAAGCTGTCCACAGAAAAACACATAATAGTCAAACTTCTAAAAACTAAAACCAAAGGAAAAGTCTTGAAATAGTAGAGAGAAAAAACACTTTATAGGGGAAAATTAATTGGACAACAGCAAAGTTTTCATCACCAGTTGTTGTGGCCAGAAATGAATGGTAGGATAGTTTTCACCAGTGGGTGTGCACACCATCAATGCAGAATCCTGTATCTAGAGAAATGTCTTCAGAAATGCAAAGAAAATTAAGACATCCTCAGGAAAAAGAAAACTGAGATAATTGTCATCAGCTAACCTACCTTTAAAGAGTAGCTAAAGAAAGATCTCTGAGCAGAAAGGAAATAATAAAAGCAGGAAAGTTGGGACATTAGAAAGAGAAAGAACATAGTAAACAAAAACATGCCCTTTGTAATACAACCAGTTGTCCTTGTCCTCTTGGATTTCCTAAGTTATGATTGATAGTTTAAGTTAATATTATAATGTTGCCTAATGTGGTTCTAAATGTACTATAGAGGATTATTTAAGACAATTATATTATAAATGACAGAGCACAACAGGAGACTTCAGTAACACTCTTTTAACAACTACAGAGAAACTAGAAAGACTAGCACTCCGGGAGGCTGAGGCAGGTGAATCACCTGAGCTCAGGAATTCAAGACTAGCCTGAAATGGAGTGAGACCCTGTCCCTAAAAGACCCTCTCTCCATTACGGTTGGTGCCTGGTTCCAGGTTGGGAAGCTGAGGCAAGAAGATCGCTTGAGCCCAAGAATTTGAAGCTGCTGTGAGCGGACGGAGGGACAAGATGGCCAACTGGAAGCAGCTTCTGACAGAGGCTTCTGTCTAAAAGGAAAGATAACCTTCAGAAACTGCCCAATTGAGCTGAAGACTGAGAGTCCAGCTGAGAGAGAGAGAGAGAGAGAGAAGTGATAGCCACAGGTCACCTCTGAGGCAAGCTGCGACATCCAGAAACCAAGCTTCAGGCAGAAAAACTGAATTAAAAGTTTTCTGCCATTCTGAACTTCCCAGACACCATCACCCCCTTACCTGACGCGCCAGATGCCTGACCTCTGCTGAAACTGAGGGAGGAGGACTTGAACAGCACCCACTTTCCCTATCTGCTGGATCAGGTGGCCCACCAGATAAGAGACTCGGGGCCCCACCAAGCCCCAGCCAGCCTCCAGGCCAGGGACTCTGCTAGGACCCCCATACGGCTCCAATCTGTGCCCCACTGGGCCTCAGCCTGCCACCTGCAGCGGCGAGGAACTCTGCCAGGACCCCCGCTGGGCCTTGGCCCGTGCCACCAGTGGCCAGGAACTCTGCCAGGACTTCCACGCCCCCTGATATGCACCTCGCTGGGCCTTAGTCCACTGCCAGCAGCGGCCAGAAAGTCCACAGGGACTCTCCCGTGGTGCCAATCTGTGCCCTGCCAGGCCTCAGCCTGCCACCCACTGAGACCTCTGCCCATCCGTGCCCCAGGTCTGCCGCCCACAGTGGCCAGAAACTCCACATTACTGGGACCCCTGCTCAGCCCCAATTGGCACCCCGCTGGGCCTTGACCCGCTGCCAACAGCAGCCAGGAAGTCCACTGGGACTCCCTCTCAGGGCGATCTGTGCTCTGGCAGCCTCGGCCTGCCACCTGCTGGGACCCCCGTGTGGCTCTAATCCATGCCCTCTGGGACTCGGCCCTCTACTTTCAGCAGCCAGGGACTCTGCTGGGCCTTGGCTTGCTGCCTTGCCTGCTGTGGACAGGGACCCCACTGGACCCCCACGCTGTGTTTTCGGCTGCTGTCCACACCAGCCAGGGGCTCCGCCAGGAACCTGCCAGGCCTCCGCCTGCCTACCCAGGCCAGGAACTCTGGGAGTCACACAACCTGCCTCCTCCCCTACCCTCTCTGTCTCCTTACCGGCCCCACCTGTCTGGCCAGAAACCTAGGAGGCTGTGCGACTTGTGCCCTCCCTCTGGAGCCCTACTCCCAGCCAGAGACTCCTGGAAGCACGGGCTCCCTTTGCAAAGGCCACTGGGTGCCCCATCCCACACCCTGCTGCTTGATCTGGGCATGCCACACTCCAGAGCTGCTCCTGCAGCCAGAACTCCCTGGGTGGGGTGGTCCCAGAGGAGCTACACAGGGTCACTCCCTTCAAAGATCCAGTAACAACAGAGTGATCCTGCCAGGGTTTCATCTGGGAGAGAAACCTCCCCAACTCTGAGGATGGTCACAGGAAACAGTGAAAAATAATCATGAGGCGGAATTAACAGAAAAACTCTGACAACATGAACAATCAGAGTAGATCAACTCCCTCAAGGAACGACAAGGTAGATACAGCACAAGATCCCTTGCATAAGTAAATGACTGAGATGTCAGAAGTTGAATTCAAAGTCTGGATAGCAAATAAGATCAGCACAATGGAGGAAAAGATGGAATTAGAATTTTAAGCAGTAATCCAAAAGATGACCCAAAAGATGTGTCTAGAACTGAACGAATTCAAAGACAAAATGACCAAAGATTTTGACACATTGAGACAAGAAGTTTCAGCCCTCAAAGATCTGAGAAATACAGTAGAATCCCTCAGTAACAGAATGGAGCAAGCACAAGAAAGGATTTCTGACATGGAAGACAAAGCTTTGGAACGCTCCCAAACTTCCAAAGAGGTAGAGAAATGGAAGGCAAAAACGGATCATTCTCTCAGACAGCTCTGGGATAATTCAAAGAAAACCAATTTTACCTGATAGGGATACCTGAAAATGGTGATGTGGCGTCACAAGGCACAGAGTCTCTTCTTTATGAGATTATGAAAGAGAACTTTCCAGACATGCCAAGAGATTCTGAAATTCAGATAGCAGACAGTTTCAGAACCCCAGCATGACCCAACCTAAATAAGACATCCTCCAGGCACATCATAATTAACTTCACTAAAGTTAATATGAAGGAGAAAATTCTGAAAGCAGCCAGACGTAAGAAATCCATTACCTACAAGGGGAAGAATATTAGAATAACTGCAGATCCCCCTGATCAAATCTTTCAAGCTAGAAGACAATGGTCATCGACTTTTAATCTCCTAAAACAAAATAACTTTCAACCCAGGATCCTGTATCCAGCTAAACTGAGTTTCGTTTATGATGGAGAAATTAAATACTTCAGTGACATCCACATGTTGAAGAAATTTGTTATAACTAAACCAGCTCTCCAGGATATTCTCAGACCTATCCTGCACAATGACCAGCGCAAACCTCCACCACAAAAGTAAACTCGCCCAGAAACTATTTATCAAATTTCATCTTCCACAGTGATGAAAGGATTAAAAATGTCCACTGGACTTTCTAAAGATTTATCATTACTTTCAATTAATGTGAATGGTTTAAATTGCCCTCTAAAGAGGCATAGGTTGGCTAACTGGATACAAAAATTCAGGCCAGATATCTGCTGCATACAAGAATCTCACATTACCTTAAAAGATAAATTTAGACTCAAGGTGAAGGGATGGTCATCTATATTCCAGGCAAATGGAAAACAGAAAAAAGCAGGTGT
>CAUYRH010013630.1:0-13666 GCA_963574655.1 Perodicticus potto | reverse complement strand
TTTGAGTTCTTTGATGATTCTCTATACTTCCTTCCAAAAAGGAAGCTGTACCACCAGTTTCCTTTTGAGTTTGCAGTCCCACCACCAGCAGTGTTCTCTCTGCATCCACGCCAGCATCTGCAGCTTTGAGACTTTGTGATGTGCCAAGTTACTTAACGGTGACTTCTTTGTTTCAAGTATAGTTCTTATACTATTAGATTTATTTTAACTTTCTAACCCCTAAGGTTAAAATGGCTCAATAATCTTTAGATGTGAATATGTGTAACATTTGCCAACAATGTATTGCCAGCATATACAATCATGATGTATACAGAATTCTTTCATCATTGAATATACTGATAATATTTATTTTACAAAAGTCAATACTCTTCACACAGTCTAGGAGGTGCATGATATTCCTCTGAGTTGGAGGAGATTTCATCAGGAGTATTGTTGTTACAAATTACCCAGAAGAAAACAAATACGTAGAGCAAATCACTATATGTTTAACTTGGCTGATAAAGTCAGCATGTTAATGATTGTACATGTTCTGTCTTACAAAATACTGTACATCCTTGACTGTTTGGCAGAGAATTGTGAGATGGGATAGGTAACCATCACTTATTACGAACTTCCTCTGGAATAAGCCAGGTAATTTACACTAGAAATAAATCTTATAAAACAGGAATCATGTCTATTTTATGAAATTCAGGAAACTAAATTTCACATAGGATAAGTGACTTAGAAGCATTCTGTAACTAGAATATAAAATCAATTTCAAAGAATGAAATATAGATACAATGGGAGCACTTGAATAGATAAAATCAGTTACTACTCATAGCCTGTTTTCCTCACATCAATAATGATAAGGAATTTGTTTTTTCCCATACATCAAGACATTTGACATCACATATACCTGTGTGTTTCTTCTTCACTGGCAAAAATATTCACCGTGATCCTAGTATGTGCATGTTGAGGGGAACCGCACCTTCTTACACATGCAATAATGATTCCTTTCATTTGATACAATGAAGCAGGGCTCTGATTAAGGAAGTTTCTGACTCAGGGCACTACCTTTACTATAAACATTTTTATTTTATTTATTTATTTATTTATTTGTTTAGAGACAGAGTCTCACTTTGTCACCCTCAGTAGAGTGCCATGGCTTCACAGTTCACAGCAACCTCCAACTCCTGGGCTTAGGCAATTTTCTTGTCTCAGCCTCCCGAGTAACTGGGACTACAGGCACCCACCACAATGCCCAGCTATTTTTTTGTTGCAGTTCGGCCGGGGCTGGGTTTGAACCCGCCACCCTCAGTATATGGGGTTGGCACCCTACTCACTGGGCCATAGGTGCTGAGGAATACAGTAAAAATGTTCCCCTTTCTTTCATTGTTTCTATTTCCCTTGTTGGTGTACTCATTCTACCCAGGACTTACCTCCACACCTGCCAGAGGAGGTTTGAGCAATAGACCCAAGCTACATGTATAGCCTGCAGTCAGAGGGGGGGATGGAGAGAGAGTGGTTTCTCTGAACAAGGGTGTTTCTCTCCCGCATCCTCTTCTGTCCTCCCTTTAAACTTGATGTCACTGTGAGGTGGCTTCTGCTCCTGTTTGCCTTGAACATACCATTTTACACTATTTAGAGCCTTCTATTACTGTTTACTTGGCCCCTTCATACACTAACACATTCCATATATACAGGCTACCTGTGAAATAATTATTACAAGCTGCATTTTATAATTGGAAACATGAAGCCTAAGAAAGGTGATACTTTACCCTGAGATAAAGGGTTCACAAATAGACCTTCAAGACTTGAACTTGAGAATGTTGTTCTTTTGAACACATGATGGCCCTTTGAATATAGTTACCTCCTGAGTAACCTACAACCATCATCACACACACATCTAAATGGTAGTTCTGGTCCTACAAAACAGGTACATTTCCAACCCTGAGCCCTTTGTCCATCAGGAGCACACATTTTAAGCTGCAGGAAAGTTGAAGCTAAGAAAGGGACTTTGAAGCATTTTCAGCCACTCTGTCTCTAGTTGGCCTCTTGGTTTTGTTTGTCTTGGATTCTACTCAGCTTTCATTTTTTCTTTTCTTACAAGAGGAAGATGAGAAAATTCTTACGCAGATTGAATGGTAAGTAACGCAAGAGTGTCACAGACTGTCCAGATCTTTCCCATCCCCAGCACAGACAGGATAAAAGCAAATTGCTGGAAGTAGAAACAAAGGCTATATTGAGGAGGAGCTGCTCAGCTTTAAGAGCTGTTATGTACGAAAAGAATACCAAGGGAAATTCTGATATTCTTAACCTGGTAACCTTTGGGATAGAAAGAGAGCTGTTTTGATCACTATTGATTTATAGTAAAGTCTCAGGTCTGGTAGCGTGATTCCTCCGAAGAAAACTTTTTTTTTTATTTAAATACATGCATTTTATTATTCTTCATTACATTATTTCCCTTCTCTGGTATTTCTAATCGCATCTAATTTTTCTTCAGAGAAGGAATACTGTCCTTCTTTTCCATGTGATGAATAGATTTTAGTTTCTTACTCATGCTAGATACTACTTGGAATTCATTCTATTTTTCTTCTTAAAGAACCACAATTTTCTCTTTTAATTTGGATTTATTGCTTTCCAGGGCCACTGAACAAATGACATTCTGAGATTTCTTTTGTAAGAAATGATTATAAGAATTATAAGTAATTGTATTACTGGGTTAGTTCAATTTTTTCTTTTATCTCATGCTTTCTTTTTCTTAGGTTTTTTCATCTTTAGTTAACTGAATAATATCACTAAGTAACACAGGAAAAAGAAACAACACTGACTTTTTTTTTTAATGCTGCATTTTTCGACTTAATTCTAGAGTGTTGGATCTGGCTAATGTTGAATAGGCCCTTGTATTTCCTGCTGGCTGATGAAAGATGGGATACCAATCTTTGGTTACAGATTAGCTCATCTTTAGATGTATAATATTATATTCTGAAAGCCATGTCTTTGATCATCTAGAACTAAAATAAACTCATGGCTGTCATGAGTATTATTCCAGCCACTTACATGCTATTGATGTTCTCCATTTGGACCTATGCAGAAACCAATCCTATCCTATGCAGGATAGCAGCGAGGTACTGGTCGTGCCAGATGAACCAGCAGCAATAATGAAAAGCAAGAACTGCCTGTACCTCATATTCGCCAATCGCCTGCCATCTGAACCAGACTTTAGCCAAAACATTGAATCCCACAAAGAGAGCTTCGGGGAGACATAAAACAAAATTGGCAAAGAGTCCTTGACTTAAAGGACTTTATCCCCTAAAAAGCACAGGCCACAAATGTATTTTAAAAAGGAAAAGGGCATGTACATAATGTTAGAGTAATGATGTCAAGAGCAAATGACCTAAATGGTCCTGCTTCATTTCATCTTCGCTCACTGAGCCAAAAACAATAAACAAAACCAGCCATCAACATACATCCACCTGAACAAGGTTTCAGAAGACCTAACTTTTCTGAGAACAGAGACGATTGCTGAGAAAGTGAGAGGTCAAGTGGGTCTCCAAGGGGGACAGGAGAGCTTGTGGCCGGTCGAGAGCTGAGCAGGCCTTTTTTGAAAGCATTTAGGAGGAGCTAGTTAAGGTATATCTACTAGTTCTTGCTCTATACCCAGCACTACACTATGAGCTTTGAGATACATACTAAATCCAAGGGGCTCCCCGACCACAGCCAGCCAGCTTTCCCCTTTCACATACTTACTCTCAGCCAACAGAAAGATGGCTGCTGAAAAAAAATCAGGCAGCCAGGACATGAATACCACAAAAAAAACTTACATAACAGACTTTACCTAGTTCCTCTGGTCACCTTCCTCCCCATGCTCCCCAACTGCTATTTGGGCTCTCCATCCTCCTGGTGTCTGCTCTGTCCTCTCAGCTGATGACATCGACTTGTGCCTCAGCGAACCACTGAGTCTGAAACTTGTGCCACTCCCTATCACCACTCCAGGGGCAACTCACCGGCACCCCCAGCCTCTTCTCACCCGACATTTACAGTACAGGGATTCCCCCTCCTCTCCAAAGTTCACTATATTCTGGATCCCACACTCTCCTGTTTTTAGGGATTCTAAAGCTTTTTATTATTTCTTTTCTAGCCAGGATCTTTTAACTCATTAGTCTCTTCTGGCTCTTTCTATCCTCATTAAAAGTAAAGAATAAAAGCAAGAAAAGAAAAGACAAAAACATTTTACACTCACTTTCTAGTAACACTCCTTCACTGCAAAACTCATCAGAAGGATTGGCTACATTTGCTGACAGCGTTTCCTCACCTCCCACCAATTAATCAACATATTCCCAGCTAGCTTCTGCCCCTATGAAACAACTTTCAGAAAGATTGCTAATAATTTGCATATCACCAAATGTGATAAATATCGTGGTCCTTGGCTTAACTCAGTAGCCACACGGGCGACCAATCCCTTCTCCAAGGACACATATCTCTTAACTTTCATGATACCATGCTCTTCCGGTTTCTTTCTTTCATTTGTGGCTGCTACTTCTGAGTCTTCTTTGTTGTCTCATCCTCCTCTAAGTTTCTCATCCTCCTCTAAGTTTCTCAAGGCTCAGTTGCAGGCCTGGAGACTACCTCCCTTAGGCAATCTCCAACACCCACAGCTTTAAGTACCATGTATTCTAAATCTGTCCTAGACCTTTCCTTTGAGCTCTGGACCAGGACAGCAATGTGCAATCTCTATTTGCTCTGTTTGCATGCATCAGAGGCACTTCACACTCAAATATTCCATTTTTTTTTTTTTTTTTTTTTAGAGACAGAGTCTCACTTTGTCACCCTCGGTAGAGTGCTGTAGCATCACAGCTCACAGCAACCTCCAACTCCTGGGCTTATGTGATTCTCTTGCCTCGGCCTCCCGAGTACCTAAGACTACAAAAGACCTCCACAACACCCGGCTATTTTTTTCTTGCAATTTGACCAGGGCCGGGTATGAACCCGCCACCCTCGGTATAAGGAGCCGGCGCCCTACTCACTGAGCCACAGTCGCCGCCCAACACTCTAATATTCCAAATTGAACTCATGATCTATCCCCTCAAATTAAGTTCATCTATGTTGTTTTTATTTTAGTCAATGACACCAAAATCCATTCAACTGAGCAAGCCAGAGGCTTGAGAGTGACTCTTTCCACCCACCACTTGCTTATCTCCAAAAACCAAACCATCACAAAGAGCTTCTCCTGTTACCATCTGAAAACCTCTTGAATCAATCCATTTCCTTCTGTCTCTTCTCCTACCAGCATGGACCAATCTCCCCTTTCTCTCACCTGGACCACTACAGCAGGATCTTTAACTCATCTTGTATCCTCCAGGCAATTTTCCGATCCACTAGAAAACTGATTTTTCTTAATTTAAATATGATCATGGCTGGGCTGAGTGGCTCACACTTGCAATGCCAGCACTCTGGGAGGCCAAGGTAGGTGGATAGCTTGGGCTCAGGAGTTCGAGACCAGCCTGAGCAAGAGAGAGACCCCATCTCTAAAAAAATAGCCAAGCATTCAGTCCGGTGCCTATAGTCCCAGCTACTTGGGAGGCTAAGACAGGAGGATCACTTAAGCCCAAGATTCTGAGGTTGCTGTGAGTTATGATGCTATACCACTCTACCCAGGGATCCATGGTGACAAAGGGAGACTCTGTCTCAAAATGTATCTATACATGATCATGTCATTTCCCAGTCTAAAAGCCTTGTCAACAAATTCTAATTGCTCTGAAAATTCACGTCATGTATATAATTTGGCCCTGACCCCTTTTCCAGCTTTTTTCCTCCCTACTTTTCCCTTGTGGAAGTGACTGGCAGCCCTCCAGGTACCTGGGCAGTCTTCCAGTTCCCAGAATTTGTCATGTTCTGCCCTTCCTCAAAACACTTGCATAATGTGAATGCTACTTTCTTTGCATTATTATTATTAATATTGCTTAATATTTTGATGCAGCAATCATCTGATTTCTTTTCTGAATGTATTTATCTTCTTTCATTCTTTTTGAGGTTTTAGTTTCTAGTCCTTATCTTAAACACTGTTATTGTTATTAAATTTTAAGCCTTTTTAATTTTGTGAAGGCAAAAAGTGGAAACCTAATAAACATATGTACATGTAAAAATAAAAAAATAAAAATAAATAAAGTGTTCTTTCTCCACCAAATGCTCTTTTCTTCCCCTTCAGTTTACCTACTTAATTCCTCCTTCTCCTGCAGATTTCACTTCCAACATCACTGTCCGGGAAGCAGTCCCAGACTAGTCAGGACCACCTTTAAGACATCCCTGCAGCTTCCTGCATCCTTCTTTCGCTCATGGGGGCTTATAATTTAACATCCCCCAGTAGACTTGCTCTCCAGGCGAGCAAGAACAGTGTTGGTTTTCTGATCACTATTGTAGCCCCAGCCTGGAGCACAGCACTTAGCACAAAGTAGATGCTGAATAAATAAACAAGTCAGTAATGGAGTTTTACTGTGCGAGGCAGCCAGTACAAGGGAAAGAAAGAAATTAATTCTATGTCTCAGGCAATAAGTATAAAAGGACTCAGAGCAGGAAAAAATCAATATGAATACAATTTCTAGTGACATATTTATGAACCTTTTAGGACCTAGACCAAAAGGTGGTTGGGAAAGGATATATAACTCTGTGTCATGTCCTCTGCAGTGCTGTCAGATTTTTTTCTGAAAATGTAAAACTCCCAATAACAGATTCTATAAGAAAACTGGGTGGGGGGTGGGAAATGGAACCAGGGAAGAATAGCAGTTTATAATAAGTTTTAGACTAAACTGTCAATTAGGGGGTTTTTTGTAAAATAGACCTAACTTTTCCTTCTACTCAAAATATCTAGAAAAAAAATGTTCAAAAACTGATGAATCACAAAATAAAAAGCACATGTGATCAAACTGAGACAGAGAGCTAAATGTAGAAAACCACGGTCAGTATTATGCACAAGAGATCCCAAGAATACAAAAAATTGCAGAGCTACTTTAAACCAGGTGCTGGGGAATGATTCCTGTTATGGGCTAAGTGGTAAGTATTCTAGGCATAGCAGGAGCTAGGGTTAGATGGCTAGTGAGCTCATCACATTCAAGGTCAACCAAGTGCAGGGTGGGTCTCAGAAAGGAGTGCCTCCTTCACATTGCACCCTAAGCACTTCTCCATCCTCATCATGAACCTAGCCCTGATCTGTGAGTCACACAGTCTCCATAGCTGTTACTCCAGTCTGCTGTTGCAGGGCAAAGCAGCCACAGATGTGTAAGTGAACCAAGGTGGTTGTGTTCCAATCAAACTTTGTTGACAAAACAGCTGACAAGAGGGGGTTTGGCCCAAAGGCCATAAGTGGACCCTGCTCTAAGCTCAGGACCCACAAATACAAGGAGCACAATTGAGCAAGAAGAGGAAAGAGTTGGACTCAACGAGACTTTTGCCCCTGCAGCATCATTTCACCCACTCCAAAATAAGCAATAGGCAGCAGTGGCATGTTCAAAATGTCTTGTTTCCTCTCTTGCATTTGAATGCAAGTGTGGCTGACTATAGAATTCTAGTTCAAGTTTCCCTAAGAAGTAGACCAGCGTCCTATATTGCTGATGCAAAGTCCATTGGCATTCTGGTTCTTAGTCTTTGGTAAATAACTTATCTTTTTTTTTCTGTGAACTTTTAGAATTTTCCCTTGATCTTCAGAGGAAAGGAGAATATTTTATATTGATTTATTGGTGAAAAAAGGTGAAATAGTCAAAACTCTTAACCTGACAATATAACATCTAAAGCATAAAATTAAAAATGTTATTAATGCAAAAAGAGAAGGACAATTGAACAAACATAACGGGAGACTTTAACATGTATCTACCAGAAACTCATAGATCAAGTATACAGAATTTATGAAAGAGTGTGAAGAATTTGAATAATATAATTAACAAACTTAATCTAATCTAATTTATTCCCCCTCAAAAAAGAGAACATGCACATTATTTTCCAACACTCATGAAATAGCTACAAAAATTGAACATGAATAAGTAAAAGCTAAATATCTCAAATTCCAAAAAATTCTTGAGAGCTGAAATCAGTCTTGATTCTCTGAGCACAAGTAAAACTAGACTAAAGAATACACTCGATGTTAGCCAAAAGGCCTAGAAGCGATAGACTAAAGAATAAAAAACATTTTAAATTGTTTCTACACAATTCTTAAAGTGTTCATAAATTAAAACTAAATTTATAAACTATTTTAAATAAACAAAAGTGAGAAAGAATTCTCTAAAACTTAAGAAGTGTACACAAAGTAGTATTCATGCTATAGCGTATCGACTTAAATAATATATTTTAAAACAAAAACAACCAAAAATAAATTAACTTAAGAAACTAGAAAAATAAAATAACTCAAAAGAAAAAAGAAATCCTAGCATAGAACTTCTGTAAGTTGACCACCCAAGGGACTGTAATACATTGGCCAACATAGAGAGGTGGTTGACATAAGGAACTAGGCCTACTATATTGATAGGTACACGTGGTATATATCTGGTCTTTGAAAATCAGGTCAACTTAAGGAGGTGATCAATGTAGAGAGATAGGAACTATGGAAGTTCTACTATAATTAATAAAACATTGCAAGCAAAATTTATTAAATAAAAAATACAACTTGTTCAGTAGTATTACAAGTTAGTCCCTCAAAAAAGAGCAATGAAATAAATAGGCCTTTGGCAAATCTAATTACAAGGGAAACAAATAATCACATTAGGAAGGAAGGTAATTACAGAGATGGAGCTTTGTTTTAACTTCTGAGGATTACTAAAGGCCAATATTTATATCAAATGAATAATATTGCTGGAAAATATAGGTAATAAAACTTCTAAAGAGAGAGAGAGAGAAATAACTTCACTAGATTAAAGAAAAAAAACAGAAGAAATTTAAAAGGAGTCAGAAAATCTTCTGCTAAAGAAAGGCTGGGGGGGAAAATTATAGTAGCAACATGGTTTTAAGTCTCCCTGATTCTTTCCCAAGAAACAGAGCACAACTGGGACAGAAAGTCATCTTTCTTTCCCTTGTATTGGCTGGCTGCCTTGCACAGTAAAGCACCCTTACTGACTTGTCTATTCTATATCTCTGTGAGGCAAGAGACACCCGTGATGTTGGGGCTCCTAGTTGGCAATGATATGGTGATCCCTGTTGTTGCCCATGCAATGGCTATTCCCAAACCCCTTGTTCCTGTGGCCACAACTTTCTACCCCTTGTAGAGAGTGAATATGCCTGCTCCCTCTCCCTTTTCAGCCTCCCTTGCAGCTATGGGCTGGGCATGTGTCCACCTTTGGCCAGCAGGGCCCAAGGGAAGTCTGCAAGAGGCTTCTGGAAAAGAAATCTACACCAAACAAAGGACCATTTTCCCTTCTTACTTTTGCATGCATTTGGAATACTTAGAGCTATGGTAGGCATCTTGCAACCATGCACAAGCAAACTTTCAATATATTGAGGGTAAAAGAGGAGAAAAAAGGGAAAGAGCCAGAAATCTGATATTTTAGAGTTATTGAATTCACCATAAGAAAGCCCTTCTCAAGATTTCCAGCAGTAGATGAAATTAAACCCCTATTCCTTAACCACATTTGATAGGCTATTGTGTTACTTGTAATCAAAACTGTCCTGAGAAAAGTGAGGAGAGATCTTTTTATTAAAACAGGATGGTACCATTAAAATATCCTCTAGGGAAGCTTTTAGAAAGTTGTCCTAAGTATCTCAGTGAGAGAATCATGAAAGCCAGAATTCTTTTAAATGGTGTATCACTAGTTATAATCACCAACCTGCCAAGAGCCTTACCCGGCACTACAATTTACAATACACAACCACTAGAGGAGCACAGCTGTTGGACATGTGGCTGCAGAAGGAGGCCAGATATGCTAGACCAGCCCAGCCTGCATCAGAGTAAAGAACAGTGAGAATGATCCCAAGGTCCCAGAGCAATCAGTGTGTTGAAACGAGTCTCTCAGAGACATGGGGTAGGGAGGATTGGGGATAATTTGGAAGAAGATAGAACTTGAAGTCCTAAACCATTTTGTTTCTTTCATACTTTTTTATTACCCCACAAAGCTGGTATGACCTGAGGAAACAAAAGAAAATCTAGGACAATGATTTATTATGTGAATGTCTGTAGTACCACAGGTATGGTTCAACAGAACATATTAAAAGCCTTGGCAAGAGCCATGGACTTTAATTATATTGAATGATTTTAATTAAACATTCTGCATAGAGATGCTGCCCAGTTTCCAGAGTGGTGCTCATTTTCATTCTTATTGAGTTTGGATGACTTTCAAGAGCAGATAAATTTTTCTACAAGTACCTTATAGCATGAAGTATCTGTGGGGAATCCAGTCCATGTGTCCAACTCTACAAGTCTAAATTTCAGGGCAGGGATTCTTCATTCCTCTTTGCATGAGGAGTCCTTCAGCATCCTGTGAAAAGTGGAGAAAAGGTTTTTGGGACTGATTGTTGGACCCAGGACAGTATGATTAATACCTTTATACAAAGATGGCATGTACAACATGCTCTAGCCTCTGATTAACAGATGCTCTAGGTGAATAGTAAACCCAACATTGAGAAAGAAAGGAAGTACCTAGCCTAGACCTAGAACTTCACCTTATGTATTTAGGAAGATAAATTTTGAGGTAAATAATAACGGTTGCTTTTGGAACCTACAGCCAAGCTCCATGGCAGAAGGAACTATGAAATAATAGAGAAAATGTTCTCTTGCTCTGGTTTTAGAAAAGAAAACAAGAAGAATAGTGTTTAAAAGAAGGAAAGACAACAAACTGTTTTTCTTTTTACTCGTGTACTAGCCAATACCTGTGAAACATAACCATTGGGTCTGCCAACTTGTATGGCCAAAGGGTCAGTGCCACACCGACCAGTGAAGGTAAGATGAGGAAAGAGAGTAGAGACAAAAGGTGGAAACCTCTTTTTCTGGAAAAGGAGACAGAAATTGTGATAACTGGAAAAGTCTAAAAAAGAGTTTGTTTGTTTGTTTATTTGTTCATTGAGACAGAGTCTCACTTTGTTGCCATCAGTAGAAGGGGGGGCCTCACAGCAACCTCAAACTCTTGAGCTAAAGAGATTCTCTTGCCTCAGCTTCCCAAGTAGCTGGGACTACAGGCGCCCTCCACAACACCCGGCTATTTTTAGAGTTGAGGATCTTGCTCTGGCTCAGGCTGATCTCAAACCTGTGAGCTCAGACAACCCACTGGCCTCGACCTCCTAGAGTGCTAGGATTACAGATGTGAGCCACTGCACCTGGCCCATAATGAGTTTATTTTTTAAGATGGCAATGATTCAAATGTTTATACACGAAGAAGTTGACAGAAGCAGAGTGCTTGGAAGTTCAGAAGAAAGAGGGATGACAAGTAAGGAAAGGGATCCAAAGAGACTGGTAGGGTTGGGGGAGATTAGCCTGGGGCAGGAGGGACAACTCTTTCCCTGAGCCTGGAAAGAATACATGTATACCGTACAAGGAGGCCTGAATCTGTCAAGAGTAACCAGGTTATAGTGAGGCAGCAACCCCCAAAATCTCTGTGGCTCATGACAACGAAGGTTTATTTTTCACTCACATCACACATCCTGGGCCAGTTGGCTCTGACTCAGTTCCCTGTCGTCCACATGTCAGGATTGCAGCTGTGCTCTTATCTTGAGCACCACAGAAGGAAAAGTGAGAATGACAAACCATGAATGAGCTCTTAAAGCTGCTGCTGGGAAGGGAGACACGCCATCTCACATTTCATGGCCAGAGCAACTCTGTGATCGAGCCTGAGTTCAACAGCGCAGGGACATGTGAATACATGTTGGGTAACACCACCAAAGAGAAGAGAAGCGCTTTTACTATGGGCCAACAAGATAGGCTAGCACAGGGCCATCCTGCTCTCTTTGATGATAAAAGTTGCTCCTTCCTTCATTCAGTACTTACAAAGCCCCTACTAAGTGCCTGGCACTGTGCTTTGCTCTGAGACTAGACCTCTAAACAAGACAGACCTCTTTTCTTACAGATAGTATAGTGCAGGAAGTTCCTGCTTGATGGCTTTGGTTTTTCTTACTGGCATAAGCAACATCATCTGCTGAGAGAGAAGGAGCTGATTGGAGGTAAGAAGTTTCAGGAGGGAGGTAAATATTTCAAATAACTACTGAGCATAATGGGAAAGCAAGCTAAATAGGGGGAATGAAAGGATTGTCAGGCATCATGGCACATGTTCCTCTGGATGCCAAACCCATGCCTATGTGAGGTTCCCTAGTTCCCTATCACTGTTCCATATCCTGGTTATTCTAAGAGCAAGAAAGACTGGAGGGCTGCAGCCAGATATGCTACTAATAATATGAAGGAATACGGTGTAGGCTGGGTCATCAGGAAGAAAGTAAAGTCAGATGGGCAAATGCTGGGCAAGAGACAAACATCTTGAGAGCTAAGGTTAGTTGTATTTGGAGGAAAGACATGATCTAGAAAGGGAGATGTACCAATCAAGAAATGCAATGCTACAGTCTAAGGTTTCACAGTTCAACCAGTTCTTGGTCTAGAAAAGTCCAAGGTGTGGAAACTGGTTGGGGCTAATCAATCTTTATCAAGACTTTAATTGTTCTTTAGACATTGTCCCTGGAGTCAAGGGTTATATCCACCTGCAGCTGTATGGTGATCTCACTATCAAATATTGAGTCTGATACAGGACAGGTGGCGCCTCAGCTAGGCTGAGCTGACCTGCTGCCTCAGCCGTGGTGAGTTGGTGCCAGGGCAGCCAGCAGAGGAACCAGCCGGCTGGAGGGTAGGCAGACCCGCACTCTACCCCACCAGAGGCTCTAGTAGCCAGAGGGGCCCAGACAAATACTGGGGAGACACTGGGCACTTGGTGTCTCCTCCCCTTGCATAGGAACCCCCATTTCCTATGCCCAGGTCAATTTCATGTAAGTTTCCTAGGCCTCAATTCCATGAATGATCTACCTCCATTTATTAATACATTCATTCACCTTGCCCCACAGAAGGGATTGTATTCATTCATTAATGCACTCATTCACCTTGCCCCATGGAAAGGACTGTATCCATTCATTCCCTGGCCTCATATAACTACAAGGAACCCATGAGACTACATATGCCTCTGGACAAAGAGCCCAGAGAAAGAGCTTTTCTCCCCCAACTTGGATTTTCTATCTCTGCCAGGAGCTTTGGTGTTTTTGTATTCTTTTGTGTAAATAAATCCTGTCTTACCACTGATCTGTGGTCCATGGATTCATTCTTCGAATCACCAAGACCAAAAATTTACTGAAGACAAAATTCTGGTATCAAGTCTACTGAGTATAATGAATTAACTATTTATATTGTTCTTTTCCCCCTACCCCCTCCAGATGCCAGTCATTTCATAATTGCTCTGAAAAAGAGCTGATGATAATGCAGCATTTCTTTCTAAAGTCCTTTAGTGCTTCATTGTACAGTACTATCTATATACTAACTGTTTATACATTCCTCTTGAATTGAGTCATATTGGCATTGATTCTTTTTTTTTTTTTTTATGGGTTTTTTTTTTTTTTTTAAATACATGTATTTTATTATTCTTCATTACATTATTTCCCCCCTCCCACCCGTCCGTGATAAGGCAGAATTGATTTACAGAAAAGAATACAGAAAACACCAAAGCTCCTGGTAGTGGGAGAGATT
>CAUYRH010013626.1:0-12375 GCA_963574655.1 Perodicticus potto | reverse complement strand
AGGATATAATAATGAATTTTTTTTTTTTTGGTAGAGACAGTCTCACTTTATTGCCCTCGGTAGAGTGCTGTGGCGTCACACAGCTCACAGCAACCTCCAACTCCTGGGCTTAGGCGATTCTCTTGCCTCAGCCTCCCAAGTAGCTGGGACTACAGGCACCTGCCACAACACCTGGCTATTTTTTTGTTGCAGTTTAGCCGAGGCCGGGTTTGAACCTGCCACCTTCGGTATACAGGGCTAGTGCCCTACTCGATGAGCCACAGGCGCCACCCAAATAATGAATTTAAAAGTTAAAATTCCCGCCTTTATGAAATTCATTTTCTATAAAGAAGGATGAGTAATTAAATGGGAAAATAAATAAAATCATTTCAAAGGTGTTCTGAAAAGAACAAGCCTGAGGTTGCAGTAGAAAAAGACAGTGGGCCGGGCACGGTGGCTCACGCCTGTAATCCCAGCACTGTGGGAGGCTGAGGCAGGTCACATCACCTGAGCTCAGGAGTTTGAGACCAACCTGAGCAAGGGTGAGACCCTGTCTCTAAAAACAGCTAGGTGATGTAGTGGGCGCCGTTAGTCCCAGTTACTCGAGAGATTGAGGCAGGAGGATCACTTGAGCCCAGAGTTTCAGGTTGCTGTGAGCTATGATGCCATGGCCCTTTACCGAGGGTTATAAAATGAGATTCTGTCCTCAAAAATAATAGATAGATAGACAGACAGACAGACAGGCAGGCAGGCAGTGGAGAAATGGTGGGGAAGGTAGGCCAGAGCAAATTTGCACAGGGCAGATCTTTCTGCAGAGGTGGCACTTAATCTTTAGCTTAGAGGAGAAGGAAGAGGTGCCCGTCTGAAAAGATATGAGGAGACTCTTCCAAGTGGAAAGAACACTTCAGGCAAACGGCTTCATGTGCTCTAGGATTTGTGAGGTCAGAGTAGCTGGAGCAACTGTGCAGAGAAAGCCAGAGTCTGGGTTGGCTGGGGCAGGAAAGGCTATCGCACGCGTCACGTTGTGGGGTATTGTAAAGACTAAAGGAAAACATTAGGAAAATTCAATTCCAAATGCAGAAACTATTTTTGGATCTTAGATTTTAAAAGTATTTTTAGACTAAATTTAAACTGTAAATTTATTTTTCTACATTTTAATCAGAGCTCTATGTCCTTGTATTAGGTTTCAGTTATAAACATAATTTCTTTAGAGCCCTTTGTGGAATTCTTTCTGTGGCCTTAAACTTAGAAAAAGAAATTAAATGACATGATATTTATTAGTACTGAATCAAATGGAGGGATGGTATCATGGCTTAAAGGAGGCACTGCATTACTGATTTACCAGAAGTTGTAGTTTCTTTTCCTCTTCTATGAACATATTGGTTAATATGCTACCAAAAAGTAAGAATTTCATGCATTTTTATTACTTAATTCATAGCACTAAAATTTTCTACTAAAAGTTTATCAGAAGGATAGGCTGGAATGTTTACTGTATCTCCTTAAATCATAGGATAAACATACTAATAATAAATTAGATATTTTATTTTAAATTCTATCAAAAGGCTAAAACAAGATTCGCTTTTTCTTCCATACCAGGCATGTCCATTTGTCATCAATATCTATGCCGAAAAATGCACGCCAAGAATTAAACCTGTTCATTTGGAGCCCTGCAGTGGGCAACTTGAGAAGGCCGTTTGTAAGTCGGTTCTTAACAAAGGTGACGCCAAATTAATGGATGGCTATGAAAATATAACTGTACATACTTATAATTGTGAAACCTGGATAACTTCAGTTATTGAAAACAAGGTATTAAAATAAGGATTGTCCTTATTTTGTTGTGAAGTTTACTAACGTTACATCTTTCTTATTCTGTTTGTATTTTATTTAGTTCGTTACTAAAAGCCTTCACATATACATAGTTATTTTTATAATAGACAGCATGTTTTAAAGAAATGTTATAAACAAAAAAATTTTCACTCAGTATTTTTTGTTGTTGGTTTGTTTATTTTGAGACAGAGTCTCACTATGCCACCCTCAGTAGAGTGCCATCATGTCACAACTCACAGCAACCTCAAACTCTTGGGCTTAAGCAATTCTCTTGCCTCAGCCTCCCAAGTAGCTGGGACTACAGGCACCCGCCACAATGCCCAGCTACTTTTTTGAGGGGGTTGCAGTTGTCATTATTGGTTAGCTGGACCATGCCGGGTTTGAACCCGCCAGCCTCAGTGTATGTAGCTGGCGCCTTACTCACTGAGCTATGGGCACTGAGCCTTTCACTCATTTTTTTTATACCAACCATGCAATCAAAGACCCTATTGATTATCATCATGTTATCTAAGCAAATGCATTCTGCTGACTAGGATATACTTGTATGAAGCTAATTATTTGTAGCTTTAGCCATCTTTCCTATTCCTCTCGTTATTACAGATGAAGAGAATACATGCATAAATTCTTAACATCAGAAGCAGCCAGTTCTTTAGAAATTATAAATTTTCACAACACCTTGTACCTGATGGCTAGGTGCTTAGTATTCTTGCCTTATTTCTCTTAGTTCCTAGGCAACACTTATTTTTATGCCTGCCGTAATTTTCTTAAAATATTTAATTTTTGGCTGAGTTTTTAGTCAGTCTGAGAATATATTATATAACTAACTCATTCAAAATGGGAGCCACCCGAAAGCATAAAACTTGGTCTCTGCTTTCAGGGAGTTTATGGGCTAGTTGAAAAGGCAAAATTGACACTCTTAAAAGAAATAAGAGAAAAACTAAATGTTAAACAAGGCGGTACTGTATGTATGTGCAATAGGTATTTTATTCTATTTGTTTCTTTTGTAGTTATTGTGAATTTGGACCACAGAAGTTGGGGAAGAATTTGTGACTGGGGCAGGGATGGGGGTGTGGGGCTGAGCACTAAAGGGTCACAGGGACTTCAGTGAACAAGCCGACAGCTTTTAGAAACAGGAGCGATGGTACCAGGAGAGACCTGAGAAAGGGTCGATGTGAGGTTAGAGGAAAGAGTGAGAATACCTGCCTTGCAGAAGCTGGAGTGTTAGGAAGGTGCCATCTAGGTGACACATGCATGTTACTTTGGAGTAAGACGGAGGAGTTTAGATTTGATTAAATAAGCTTGGGGCCGCAACTAGTAAGTAGATTGCAGTCTTCAAATCATAAGGCCTTGGAGGGTGGTTCTTAAAATCCAGCCTGTTTTGCTTTCAGCCTTGGATGTTTTATTAAGGTTAAAGAGGTGCAAAAGAGTCATCAGCTTACCCAGCTCCTCTGCTCTGCTGTTACCGTTTCTCAAACACCCTCCCATCCCCTTCTTTTCCCTCAAGGCAAATTAAACTTTCTTCACCAAAATATGGTACTTATACTAATATTTTATAGCTTACCATATGCCAGGCGTTTGCATATATGAGTGTATTTACTTCTCAGAAGTTCAGTGTTATCCTCATTCTACACCTGGGAAAGTGAAGTGTGGGGAGTTAAATTGCAAAAGCTCACACAGCTCAGTGGTGGAAGAGTCGAGGGATGGGTCCAGGTCGGCCAACACCCCACTGCCCTTTGTAGTCCTGGGGAGCAATTGTAGTTGGCTTAGCAGGAGAGTTTGACTCCTGCATTTTTCCCATTTATCAGCTTTTCCCATTTATCCGCATTCCCTAGCTTCCTATCATCTTAGGAGGCAATTAACCATTCTCTCAATTGCCACTTCTTCTGTAAGGTCTTCCTGAGACCACAGTCCAGCTACTGTCCTCCTCCTGTGTTTATGCTGCTCCCCATGCGTGGCTCTATTACAGGACACAGCAGAGAGTTTTACACTTGTCATTTTGTCTGTCTCCCCCATACTGGGAGCTAGAGCTCAGCAATTGTGTCTTTTATCTCACTCCTTCTAGACCCTAGAATAGTCATAAATGTATGTTTATTGAATGAGTGAATGAGTGGGGAACATAAATCAGGGGATGTTTTGGGGATATTAGTTATAAATGAACGGAGGGTATTAAACTAGAGATATGGCTCGGCGCCTGTAGCTCAAGTGGCTAGAGCACCAGCCACATATGTCGGAGCTGGCAGGTTCGAATCCAGCCTGGGCCGCCAAGCAACAATGACAACTATGACCAAAAAATAGCCGGGTTTTATGGCAGGTTCCTGTAGTCCCAGCTATTTGGGAGACTGAGGCAAGAGAATCACTTAAGCCCAGGAGTTTGAGGTTGCTGTGAGCTGTGTCGCCACAGCACTCTACCATGGGCAACAGCTTGAGATTCTGTCTCAAAAAAAAAAGAAAGAAAACTAGAGATAGAATAAAAGAAGTAGAGAATCAAGGATGAGATAACGTGGCCCTAGTATCCATAATGGCCTGGGAATGAAGAATGAAGGGTAAATTTAAGTCTCGTGTAGAAGAAAAGGTTTATATAATTAGTGACAGATAGGAAAGAGAATGAATGAGAAGAAGCCACAAGTACAAAGTTGGGGAAAAGGAGCCAGTTTATATGAATTTGTGTGGTGGGTATAATGTTAAAATAGAATCTCAGAGTTTATTTTGAGAGTCATATTTCTCTATAATTATTAAAGAAAGGACTAGCAACTTATGAAATCTTTTTTTTGTAGTCAGATGATAAAGTGATTATTCACATCAACAACGAGTTAAGTAAAAACTGCGTGAACAACAGAGGGCTCGACGTATTTGCAGTAGAAGTGGCACCAAAATCTACAATGGTAATACATGATTTTCTAATTAAAGCCTTTTGTTTTATCTCTTTGAAAGGAAATTTTTGGCAGTTAGTGCTATGGATAAGCGTATAATTATGAAATGATGTAGAAATTATTTTAAGGGTGATGTTTATATCAGTCTCATTCTACGATTCTAATCCAATTCTGTCACTTGCTTGGTGGAGTAACTCTGGGAGCTCTCGGCTTAGCGAGGAAAGGTGTTTGCTCCTCTTTGTGCCGTTCTTCTTTACACTCACCCCCTCACGCACCTGCTACGATTAGGGCATCTGGGCAGGAGTCAGACCTGATCACGCTGTTAGCCCACAGGTCATGGTTTGCCAGTGCCTGTGAAGACAGTGCCATAGAATTTTATCTGCTGCAAAAGGGTATTTTTTATACGAGGCCTTAAAATGTCCTATTGAAAAATTATCTAAAAATAACAATATATAAGCAGAAAGTAAAAGCTCTCTATTTTTCTGTGCAGGTTTGTCAACATGTGATGCCTCTGCATGAACGACAAGACTGGACACATTATTGTGTATATTCTCTTATTTCTTAAATAATCCTACCTGGAACTATCAAACTAAGAATTAGTTCAGATTTAGTCTGTTATTCCTTAATCAACTATATTACTTAATTTAACTGATATACCTACATAATAATCTATTTATATGCATTTACATTTTATGTCCATATTATATACTTTATTATTAAAATATAAATAATGTTTTTAATGTGTGGCCTTCTTGTTTTAGTGGGACATCTGAGCACTTTTTTTATAGATAGTAAATCAAAATAAAATTACAGGTGAGATTTTGAAAAATAAAATAAAAGTAATTGAATTCTATAAAATCTTTTATATTTTAGATTTATCACACTCATTTTTTAAAATCTAAAAAGAATATAGGCTCAGCGCCCATAGTTTAGGGCACCAACCACATACACTGGGGCTGGTGGGTTTGAACCTGCCCTGGGCCTGCTAAACAACAATGACAATAACAACAAAAAATATAGCTGGGTGTTGTGGCAGGCGCCTGTAGTCCCAGCTACTTGGGAGGCTGAGAGAAGAGAATCACTTAAGCCCAAGAGTTTGAGGTTGCTGTGAGCTATGATGCCAGGGCACTCTACCCAAGGGTGACATAGTGAGACTCTGTCTCAAAAAAAAAAAAACATCTGAATTGCGGGGATATTGCAATTGCAAAAAAAAACATCTGAACTGTGGGGATAATCCAATTGGGATATTGGAATCAATCTATGAATAAATAAATCTTTTTAAAAAGTAAAAAAGAGGCTCGGCGCCTGTGGCTCAACAGGCTAAGGCGCCAGCCACGTACACCTGAACTGGTGGGTTCGAATCCAGCCCCCGGGCCCGCCAAACAACAATGACGGCTGCAACCAAAAAATGGCCGGGCGTTGTGGCTGGCGCCTGTAGTTCCAGCTACTTGGGAGGCAGAAGTAGGATCCTCGCTTGAGCCCAGGAATTGGGGGTTGCTGTGAGCTGAGATGCCACGGCACTCTATCCAGGGTGACAGCTTGAGGCTCTGTCTCAAAAAAAAAAGTAAAAAAGAAAAGAAAATGTAAATATAAAAATAGCCAATTGGCTTCCTAGTTAAAAATAAAAATTAAAGCTAATCTTGGAAACACTTATTTTTATATTAAGAAGCCAAAAATCTAATGACAATATTAGTAATATATTGTTCTAATAGTAATTTTTATGAATTTAATTGTGGATTGCTTTTTATTGAATGTATTTTGAAATAATAGTAATTAAATCTATATAGAATTTAATGAAGTATAACAGGACATGAACAATTGTATTAGGCAGTTAAGAACTGTATGACAACATCAGTAACAGAATACTTGGCCAGCAAATGTCAGCTTTTAAAATATGAATGCCATTATGGTGGTATATTTTTTTGTACCCAATACACATACCGCATGGTTTAAATGTCATTTGGATTGTTGGCCCTTAATTTAGATACCTGTAAAGTGGGTCATCATTACCAGCAGTTTGAATTCTTCAGATGATATTTCTTTACAAGTAATAAAATGTGTGGCTGGGCACAGTGGCTCATGCCTATAATCTCAGCATTCTGGGAGGCCAAGGTCGCTGGATCCCTGGAGCTCAAGAGTTCGAGATCAGCCTGAGCAAGAGCAAGAGCAAAACCCTGCCTCTACTAAAAATAGAAAAACTATCTGGGTGTAGTGGTAGGCGCCTATAGTCCCAGCTATTTGGGAAGCTGAGGTAAAAGGATTACTTGGGCCCAAGAGTATGAGGTTGCTATTGCCATGGCATCCTGTTCGGGGCAACAGAGTGAGACTCTGCCTCAAAAAAAAAAAAATTTTTTTTTAAAGTAATAAACTGTGAAAGCATTTTAGTAATTGCCAAAATCCTGTAACTGTGACTGTACGTTTTATTGTATTTTACAAAGTAGTGAGTTATAAGACGTTAATGATCTGGGAATGATACTGTGATACTAAAAGCATATAATAAAGTTATATGCTTTATATAATAAAGTTATATATGCTTTATATAATAAAGTTATATCCCAAATTGTAAAGGGACTTTTATAATAGGATGATAGGTGACGTAAAGTGGCATCATTGAAATTTGGGAACTCAAGAAAAAGATTAAGGAGCACTTAAACTTCCCCTTCCACCCGTGTTTCACTTAACCCCCTTTTTCATTGGGGGGAAAAAACGCAAAACTGTCTTAGGGGCCTCATTTTCAATTAGTCAGTAGAAAATACGAAGATACTTTGTTTCAAGTCAAACTTTTCCAAGTGACTACAAACCCAAGGGAATCAGCTATGTAATGAATATACAGGCATCTCCTTGTAAAATTTTATAATGAATATTTTGTTAATAAAGCTGCATTTAGCTACAATTTCCCATTTTCCATATTTAGGGTGACTTTAGGGGCACCCTTTGGGATGCCTTATAAACTAGGATACATTTTTGGATTTTTAAATTAATTTTTAAAGATTACTTGAATATTGTGGTACTGGAATATCCAGACAAACTTAATTCAAGTCCTGAAATATTTGACTCATAGATTGATAGTAATTCTTTAACCAATCAAATATACTTGATTAACATACAAGAATGTCTTCTTTAATTTTGAGAGGCGATTCCTTTTTTCAGAGTTCTGCATAGATTAACTATGCTATTTTCTTTTTTTTTTTTTTTTTTTTGCGTTTTTTGGCCGGGGCTGGGTTTGAACCCGCCACCTCCGGCATATGGGGCCTGTGCCCCACTCCTTTGAGCCATAGGTGCCGCCCAACTATGCTATTTTCTAAGGTAATTTTACATGTGGTTTAATTTGAAAAGCCGAGGCCCCCCCTGACTGGAAGGACGTCAGGTGCACCCTCACCCGTGCTCTGATCCCTGCCTGTTTTTTCGGCATCCTCTCTGAAACTTCCCATGGTTGAGTTTCATCTACATTCCCTTGATAATGACTTTTCTTCCTTGTTATTTACTCATGCTTTAGCCTCTTTATCTTTTTCAGAAACCTCTCGCTTCCCATCTCATATTCTTTCTTCTTCCCTCCTCTTCATGGTGAAAGAACTTTAAAGAATTGCCCACGTTGGCTACATCTACTTTCTTGACTATCAATCATTTTTTCTAGTTAATTCAACCAGTTGTTGTTTGCTCCCAGGACATCAGTAACTTCCTTGTCCAGAGGATATTTTAAAGTCTTCTCTCCACTGTTAGACACTATATTCTTCAGATTTTCTTTTTACTTCTGACCATTTCTTTTCAGGCTTCTTTCCAGCCATACTTCTGTAGTTTCTCCCAATTTCCACGTTCTCTCCCTCCTCAGACCCCGTGTATGTAGCCTTTCCTTCTTGTCTAGAGAGTAATTCTTTCCTTCCTTTTCACTCTTCTTTCATGTCTCAGTGACTACATCACTTTTCCCAAGAATCCTTTCCCAATCACGTCCCTTGCCAGTACTCTCTGACAGCCCCACACTCAGCTCTCACACTTGTGGTAGCGCCCGTCCTGCTGCATGGGAATTGCTGTTCATTCACCTGCACCTCTGGCTAGGTTGAATGCACAACAGTCACAACCCCAGACTATGCCCTAGAAACTATGATGTGAGAGATATGCAGTGAATATTGGTAAGTGGTTGAATGAAATAGGTGGAAAATAAAAATAAATTTACATAGAATATGAAGCTTTCCTAATTCTTAAGGATATTTCTAAATTAAAACTAGAACCGTAAGTATTAAAAGGCTTAGTACTATGCAATTCCATTTACCCAGACTGTTTTTATCTTGTTAATTAACAGATTAAAAAACAACGGAAACAAAAATTTGATTCTTTCAGTGTCTGTCTAACATAGAGTTTCTTTCTTTCTTTTTTTTTTTGGAGACAGAGTCTCACTGGGTAGAGTCAGTGTATGTTCTTGTTTGATTTATCATCAAAGATCAGGTGGCTGTAAGAAGTTAGTTTCATCTCATGGTTTTCTATTAGGTTCCAAATGTCAGTATCTCTATTTTTGTGCCAATACCATGCTGTTTTGATCACTATGGCCTTGTAGTATAACCTAAAGTCAGGGTGATAACCCTGGCTTTGTTTTTATTACTAAGAATTGCCTTGGTACAGAGGGTTTTTTCTGGTTCCATACAAAATGAAGAGTTATTTTTTTCCGAATCTTGAAAGTATGATGATGGCATATTACTGGGGATTGCACTGAATCTGTAGAGTGCTTTGGGAAGTATAGACATTTTGACAATGTTGATTCTTCCCAGCCCTGAGCATGGTACGTTCTTCAGTTTGTTAATATCTTCTCCTATTTCTTGTCTTAGGGTTTCTTACTGGGGATTGCACTGAATCTGTAGAGTGCTTTGGGAAGTATAGACATTTTGACAATGTTGATTCTTCCCAGCCCTGAGCATGGTACGTTCTTCAGTTTGTTAATATCTTCTCCTATTTCTTGTCTTAGGGTTTCATAATTTTCTTTGTAGAGCTCCTTCACTTCTTTCTTTAGGTATACTCCTAGGTATTTCTTTTTTATCTTTTTATTTTTTCTTTTTTGAGCTAATGTGAAGGGAATTGCATCCTTCATTAGCTTCTTACCTTGGCTATTATTGGCATATATGAAGGCTACTGGCTTGTGGACATTGATTTTATATCCTGAGACATTACTGTATTTTTTGATCAATTCCAGGAGTCTTGTGGTTGAGTCTTTGGGGTTCTCTTAAGTATAAGATCATACCATCAGCAAAGAGCTAGAGTTTGACTTCCTCTGGTCCCATTTGGATGCCCTTTATTTCTTTCTCTTGCCTGACTATATTGGCTAGAACTTCCAGCACTATGTTGAATAGTAGTGGCGATAGAGGACAACCTTGTCTGGTTCCAGTTCTGAGTGGAAAAGCTTTCAGTTTTATTCCATTCAGTATAATATTAGATGTGGGTTTGTCATAGTAGGCTTCAATCAATTTATGAAATGTGCCACTTATGCCTATATTCTTAACCATTCCAATTAGAAAAGAATGCTGGGTTTTACCAAATGCTTTTTCTACATCTATTGAGAGGATCATATGGTCTTTGTTTTTGCTTCTGTTGATATGGTGAATTATATTTATGGACTTGCATATGTTAAACCAGCCTTGCATCCCTGGGATAAAATCTACTTGATCATAATGTATAATTTTTTTAATGAGAAATTGTAATCTATTGGCTATGTTTTCTTTTTTTTTTTTTTTTTTGAGACAGAGTCTCAAGCTGTCGCCTTGGCTGGCTTCCAACTTGGGCTGAAGCAATCCTCTTGCTTTAGTTTTTCTATTTTTAGTAGAAACAAGGTTCTTGCTTTTGCTCAGGCTGATCTCGAACTTGTGAGTTCAAGCAGTCCACCCACTTTGGCCTCCCAGAGTGCTAGGATTACAGATGTGAGCCACCACACCCTATTGGCTAAGGTTTTATTGAGAATTTTTGCTTCTATACTCATTAGTGAAATTGGTCTGAAATTCTCATTTTTATTTGGGGCTTTTCATGATTTTGGTATCATGGCAATGTTTGCTTTGTAGAACATACTGGGAAGATTGTGTCCTTCTCAATTTTTGGGAATAATTTCTGCAGCATGGGTATAAGCTCTGCTTTAAAGGTTTGATAGAATTCTGGTGTGAGGTCATCTGGACCAGGGCTTTTTTTTATTGAGAATGTTTTTTATTGTTTCTTCGATCTCAGTTCTTGAAATTTGTCTGTTCAGAAGATCTATTTCTTCTTTGTTAAGTCTAAAGAGAGAGTGCGATTCCAGGTATTGATCCATTTCCTCCATGTTGCCAAATTTCTTAGCATAGAGTTTCTTACAGTACTCAGAGATGGTCTGTTGTATCTCTGTGGCATCAACTGTTACTTCCCCTTTATCATTTATGATTGAGGTGATTAAACATTTTACTTTTCTATTTCTAGATAATTTGGCCAAAGGTTTATCAATTTCATTAAAAAAAAATCAACAACATTTTTTTAGTTAATTTTCTGAATGATTCTTTTGTTTTCCATTTCATTCATCTCTGATTTAATTTTGGTTATTTCTTTTCTTCTGCTGGGTTTTGGATTAGATTGTTCTTCTTTTTCCAATTCCCTAAGATGGTTCATGAGTTTGTTAACGTGCTCTCTTTGTGTTTTTCGAATGTCTGTGTCTAATGCAATAAATTCCCTCTTAAGACCGCTTTTGCTATATCCCACAGGTTTTGGTAACTTGTGTCTTCATAGTTGTTATGTTTAAGGAATTTAACGATTTCTTTTTTTATTTCTTCTTGAGCCCAAGCATCATTCAGCATAAGGTTGTTTAATTTCCATGTCCTTGTGTGGGGCTGACAGGTTTTGTTGGAGATGAGTTCTACCTTTATTATCTTGTGGTCTGAGAAGATACAAGGTATAATTTCTATCTTTTAATTTTGCTGAGGTTTGATTTGTATCCTAGGATGTGGTCTATTTTGGAGTACATACCACGAGCTGACGAGAAAATTATACATCCTTTAGCCTTGGGATGGTGTGTTCTGCATATGTCTATTAATCCTATTTGTTCTAGGATCACATTTAAGTCCTTCGTATCTTTGTTTAGTTTCTGTTTAGAGGATCTGTCCAGTTCTGTCAGAGGGGTGTTAAAGTCCCTAGATATTATGGTATTATGAGATATCATATTGTTCAAACCCATCAAGGTCTTTTCATAAATGTGGGAATATTTCAGTTGGGTGCATAAATATTCAAAATTGAAATGTCTTCTTGTTGTTGTTCCTTTGACTAGTATAAAGTGTCCACTTTGTCTTTCTTATCTTCATTTATCTGAAAATAAGATTGCAACCCCTCCTTTCTTTTATTTTCCATTTGCTTGAAATACTGCTTTCCATTTCTTAACCCTGAGTCTTGATTTGTTCTTCAAGGCTAGATGTGTCTCCTAGAGACAGCATATGGATGGCTTGTGCTTTTTTTATCCAGTCAGCTAGCCTGTGCCTCTTTATTGGTGAATTCTGACGGACCCACCGTCCACTAGCGAGGTTCTGAGGAGGGGGCGCTGGGATGAAAAAAGACACACACACACACTCAGGGTAATGGACTCAGTCAGGCTGAGCCTGAGACTGAGACAACACTTTATTTTGACACCATGCTTTTATATTCTCACAGGGAAAAAAGGTCAATTAAGGTTCTCTTTGGCATTCTCTTACTCCTTGGGAACTGCTGTGCT
>CAUYRH010013625.1:0-40040 GCA_963574655.1 Perodicticus potto | reverse complement strand
GGAAGGTTCTGAGACCCAAACTGCAAGGACAGTAGTCACTGCAAGTGACCCGGAAGCAAAGATCATCTCTCCAATGGTGACATTTTGAAAAAATCAATTCCTTCTATATCAAACCTAAAGTAGAGTGCATCTTTGTACATGGTGGACCAGCTTCATGCAGGAGTCGTCAGCTCCGTGACAGAGGGATCTTACGTTCCAAATTCACTCATCCATCCATTCATTCCACACAAGTTTCTTAAGGTCGGCTTTGAGTCAAGCAGTTAGGAAACACAAAACCTGGGAAGGCCAGGCCCTGCTGTCCGGATTACAGAAGATAGACAACAAACAGAGAGACACATGGTACAGTGGGGCTGGCTATTCTGGAAGTCTGGACAGGGCATTTGCAGAAAATTGATTTTATATAAAACACAGCAAGCACACCACCATTGTCTTGGCTCCAGAAGAAGCTGATTAGCAATGGAGCACAATGTCCTGGGTCATGTTAGGTGTTTGAATGTTGAAATTATTATTTTAAAAGTATTGCCCATTTGTTCCTGAAATGCTTCCAAAGGTGCTTATGAAAGCTTGGAAACCCATTTCAAAAGGATCACCTTCTTAAAAGATTATTTTTTAGCTAGAATTCATGAAAGCCTCAGCTTAAAAATTCGTTTTTACTCTCAACTGGCATGCACACATTTAAATAATGGTGGCAATAAATGTAGTTATATTTTCAAATACAAATTAGTTTCATTACGAGTGAGCCCTCATTTACCACACTTGCTGCTAATCGGAGGCAGCCTGTAAAGCTAATTTTAACAAATGCCAACAGCTCGTGACAAGCAACCAGAGACAGGGCAATCATATGCAGTGATGCTGGATCAGCTGGCAAGCTCATTTTTTATTTCTATACTCAAATTCCATATTTGAAGACTCAAGCGTGTTAATTACTTCAGTCATCCAAAGTAAAAACTGATCATCCAAATTAAGAAGTCTTTACGTGATAACTACATCACTAGCAATCCAGAAATATACATATAAATGAAAACTTTAAATTTCAGTCAACTATTCAGATGGTATCAAAATGTGATATTCTGCAATAATAAGAAACCCAAGGATAACTAAAATGTATCTATTGAAAGTGTCCTTGATCCAATGCCAGAAGTAAAGTCAATCAATATTAAACAATATTATTTTACAGCACCACTTTTTAAAGCACCTATGTGTCTATATGCATACACATTTTTAAAAAATTGGCAGGACACGGCCCACCTGTTAACTTTCCTCTGGGTCATGAGATTATGGGTGACATTTCCAAGTTTTCTGTGTTGAACACAAATTATTTTCATAGTTAAAAACAGTAAGTAGTGTCATAGCCAGTCTCCAAGACAGTCCTCCATGGTCACACTGCCTGTCACACCCTTGTGTGGTCCCCCTCCCACACTGAAAAGGACTGGCTTGTGTAGCCAACAGGATATTGTGGAAATGATGGAGTGTGATTTCCAAGGCTAGGGCTCAGGAGACATGATGGGTTCTACTTTGTTCTCACAGGTCTCTGTGGACAGCCAGCGGCCTTATTGTGAGGTCACTCTATCCACCCTACGGAAGTCTCTAGTGCAGGGAAGTGAGGCCTCCTTCTCCCCCACAGCCAGCGCCAACCTGACACCCCCACTGAAGCAGATCCTTCAACCCATCTGACATCTTGCCTGCAACCTCCTGAGAGACCTTTGGGCAGAACCACCCCATCAAGCCACTGCTGGATTCCTGACTCACAGAAACCATGTGAGATAACACAGTTGTTGTAGTTTTTAGCCTCAGGGCTTTGGAGTAATTTGTCACACAGCAAAAGATACCTAAAACAAGTCACATGACAAAAGATACTTAATGCAAGTGGGTTTCCGTTATATAAAGAAAACACTAGCTACCCACCCCCACCTACCCACGCCTCCATCTAGGTGGGGGTTTTCATCAGAGGTCTCTGCCGGCAGCCACCCTTCCCTAAACACAGCTCCCTCTCAGGACTTCCTACTCAAATGTGAGCCCCAGACCAGCAGTTTCAGCAGCATCCAGTTTATGAGAAATGCAGAATCCCAGGCACCACTCCAGACCTCCTCAGTCAGAAGCCACATTTAAACAGCAAGTGACTCACTGAAGTCTGACTCAGAGTAAAGGCTGAGAGCCCTGGGGCTATGGCAGCGGTACTCATTCCTGGTGCACACTGGAATCATCTAGAAAGCTGCTAAAAGTCCTGATGGCCAGGCATCTAGGGAGTGGGGCCCAAGCACCATTATTTTTAAAAATCCCCCAGCTGACTCTAACATGCAGCCAGGGTTGAGAATCAATGCTCTCAATGGAGCAAACCCAATCTTTTTCCACTCCCAACCCTCTCCAATCCCCCGACAGCCAGGGTTCTTTGCTCATGTCCAGGACTAACAACCACGCGCCAGAACTCAGCCCCGCAACCCCGGTTCCCTTGCTTCCACACCCCCCAATCTCTTGACTCTTACTTCAGATGACCCCACCCTAGGCCTGTCTGCTATCCTCCCAAACACAGGCACACCCCTAAATTTCCATCCTAAGCCCTCTTTCTGCCTCACTTTCCTAAAATTACTTTGATTATAAACAACTTCAAACACATGGAGAAGTACAGAAACTGAGATATCTATGTACTCACCACCTTGATTGAACAAATGCTTACAGTTTACTTTATTTGCGTCATGTTTTTTATTTATGCATTAGTAAGACTTCTTAGACACTGCCTCAACACCCTTCCTTTTCTCCCTATCCATCCATCCCTGCATTTACTATTTCACAATCTACATAAAACACCCAGAAGCACAGATGGCAGAGTTCCTGAGACCCTCTCAGTTCATGGAGTCCTTAGTTTCTCAGGCTGTTTTTCATGACACCCCCTAGTCTAAAAGAATACCTAACAGTTCCATTTACTAAGTAGTTAGATCCAAAAAATCTATACTTATTGACAGGCTGACAATTTACTAGCCTTTTGGGAAAAAAACAGTACATATAAACTGAAAAACTTTTTTTCTTTCATTCTTAACTAACCACAATTATGTACTAATGTGATGCGTGCATCTGTTGGGTACTGCACGACTTCTCAAGCCTGGGAACCACCCTCATTTCCTGTTCCACAATGATTTTCTTAGCAACCACCGGAGATCCAACTTCATAAAGCTAAGATGTCATCGAAAGGAAGGAGGTGCTAAACTCCGTACTGTAAAGCACTCCAAGCTAGTAGTTAGTGTGGTATCTGACAGATGTCAGGCAATGCTGCACCTGGCTCAAAAATGTGAAATATCCCTCGCCCCTCCCCCCACCCCCCTGCCGTGAGACACTGCAACGCACCAGGGTATCTAAGCACAGAATTTAGAAACCACCAATACGTGTGTAAGCTCAAAAAAGTCACATACATGATATCATCGTCCCCCCTTAGCCTTCACATGCTCCCTCTTGCCCAGGCAGAATCTCCGCAGTCTCTCCCCAGCCTGTCTTCTCTCCAGCTCTATGCAGGTATCTCCAAGGATCTGTGTCAACATCCTCACCCGGACCTTTCCCAGCACTTCCAGAAGAATATGCTTCAAAGAGAGCAAGACACATGCCATGCCTGCTCTTCCTCCCTCATTTCCTGACTCTGTGGGTAGTGCCAGAGCCCTGCTAACATCCAGGCTCTAAACCCTAGGTGTCAGCCGGCTTGTGTCAGTCAGCTGCTGGGCCCCTGCTCACCGAACCCTGGCCTGCCCAGCAGTGGTGAATGCTTTCCATTCCTCCACTTCATTCTCCAAGACACCTGCCATTTCAGGACAATCCTATGCCTTCCTTGAATCTGGCTTCCCCTCATCCATTTAATTCCTGTCACTGGCTTTTGCTGGATTAACAATTCTACACGACAGGGGGGGCTCAAGACACATAATTGCATACGCTGTCCAGCGTGGACAATCTGCATCTCACCCCACCCTAAATCTCCACCTCAGTCTCACTCAACCTCCCTCCTTTCCAATTCTTCTCCCACTGTTCCCCTATACTGCTGACCCCTGAGACAGGCTAAGCCACTGTGATCTTTGGTGGACACACAGAACTCTACAAACACTACTCCTTTCCTGGACCTCCACCGAGCATCCTGCTCCCTTCCACCTTGACCCTCTGTATTAGTCAAGGTTCTCCAGAGAAACAGAACCAACCAGATGCATACATACGTGTGTGTATATCTAGATAGATGGAGAGATAGACAGGGAGAGACAAGGAAAGACATTTATTACAGGGAATCAGTCCTGCAGCTGTGGGGGCTAGCAGGTCCAAACTCTTTGGGGTGGGCCAGAGACTGGAAACCCAAGGAAGAGCTGACATTGTGGTTCTGAGTCCAAAAGCGGTTTGGAGTGAGAATCCCTTCTTCCTTGGAGGATCTCAGAATTTCTTCTTAAGGCCTCCAACGGAAAGGATGAAGCATACTCACATTCTAGAGGATAATCTGCTTTACTCAAATTCTGCTCATTTAATCGTTAACTACACCTACACATTACCCCATAGTAACACCGAGAATGGTTTTTAACCGGAAACTAGGCACTAGGGCCTAACCAAGCTGAGGCATGAAATGAACCATGGCATGTTCCTCCAAGGCTGGGCTCTCACAGGGCTGCCACTCTAAGCTGCTTCTTCATTCATAAATAGGTATTGACTGCTTTCTGTACAAAAGGCCCCATTCTAAGTGCTGGCCATGCCAAAGCACAACAAAAGAGGTACACACAAAGAACAACCCTGCCCTCAGGGATCTTACCTTCAGGAGCAAAGAAACAACAGACAAATAAAAATGTCATACAAAATTTAATCTTGAGGATGGCGCCTGTGGTTCAAAGGAGTAGGTCGCCGGCCCCATATGCCGGAGGTGGAGGGTTCAAACCCAGCCCTGGCCAAAAAAAACTGCAAAAAGAAAAAAAAAAACTTAATCTCTGAAGTATGTCAAATAGAGAAAAATAACACAGGGGGAAAAGATAGCAATCACAGAGGAAAGAGGTACAATTTTTAAACACAGGATGATAAGGGAATGTCTCACCCAAAGGTGACATATGAGCAAAATTGTGAGGAAGGTAACAGAGTAAGCCACAGGATATGGGGAGGGTGGGCTGGGCAAGGCCAGGCAAAGCAAACAACCCGGGGTGGGGACTCGGCAACAGGGTCAGAGGGGCTGGAGAAGCAGAGGCTGAGGCCCCGGTGGGCCCCAGTCGGCACATGGGCTTTACCCTAAGCTGGGAGCCCCTGCAGGGTTCTGAGCAGAGTGGAGATGTGAATCACCCAACCGTGGGAGTAGGGAGTCCAGCTGACAGTGAGTGTGACAGACAGTGTGAGAAGTAGTCAAATTCAGAATGTGTTTTGAAGGTAGAAAACGGGATATATTGATGGTTTGGAAACAGGGGGCGAGAAAAAGAGGGCCTCTAGGCTGCCTCTAGGCTTGGTCACCTTAGCCACTGTCTTCTGAGATGGAGAGAGCGAGGAGGCCAGGAGTCCGTGGTAGCCGTGTTGACCCTCTCCAAGTGAACATGTGTGATGGGTGGTGAGATGCAGCAGCCTGAGCTCAAGGCGGAGCCCTGGAAATTTAAGTAAATCCTCACCTCCCACATGACAGAAAATTTCTGGAAGGCAGCAAGTGCATCTTCTTCATCCCCAGCAGCAGCTAGCCCAAAGTCCTCCCCCAGAAGGTGCACATTAAAACCTGCTCAGTCAACACCCTTCAGGGATTGGGAAGGCGCTTCCCTGGTAAAGGACGGAAGAGGGCCTTTGGAATATTCCCCTGTAGCTCTCAAGTTCACTTTCCTAACACTACAGCACAGGGGTTGGGTGAACAGACTCTGGAACCAGATCGACTCAGTTCAACTCCTGGTGCCCCTCCTCCTAGCTGAGACTTCATGGAAGCCATCTGACCTCCATTTTCTCATCTGTAGAACGGGAACAGCTGCAACATCTGCTTGTAGGGCGAGTTAATATTTAGCAGGTTTAGAAGAACTCAGGCACAGAAGAGTATAAATGTGAACTATTTTAGAATTCTATGCATATTACTAGTAGCCACTATAAAGATTCCTTTTGACCTGCTGTGGCCTATAGTCATAATTATACCACACTGACAAGGATGTTCACAAAGTGTCACAAGATACTGGATTATTCCCAAAGACCTCTGTAAATTAAAGAAGAGTTTAAATGAATAGTCTGATTTCTTTCTATATTGTATTTTCAAAATTTGCTAATACTTGATATGGTCATGTTCTATTAACCAAAGTCTGTGATTAACCAACCATTTTCGTTTTCCTTTTCTTTCTTTTTTTTTTTTTTTTGTAGAGACAGAGTGTAACTTTATTGCCCTCGGTAGATAGAGCTGGCGTCACACAGCTCACAGCAACCTTTAACTGCTGGGCTTGGGCGATTCTCTTGCCTCAGCCTCCCGAGTAGCTGGGACTACAGGCATCCGCCACAACACCCGACTATTACTCTGTTTTTGCAGTTCGGCCGAGGTCAGGTTTGAACCCGCCACCTTTGGTATATGGGGCCAGCGCCCAACTCAATGAACCACAGGCGCCGCCCTTTTCTTCTTCCTTTTTTCTTTTCCTGTCACTAGGGCTAGAGTGCAGTGGCATCATCATAGCTCACAGCAACCTCAAACTCCTGGACTCAAGTGATCCTCCAGCCTCAGCCACCCTTGTAGCTGGGATTACAGATGTGCCATTGAGCCCAGCTAAATTTTTTTTTTTTTTTTAGAGATGAGGATCTCACTCTTGCTCAGGCTGGTCTCGAACTCCTGACCTCAAGCAGTCCTGCCATCTCAGCCTCCTCAAATGCTAGGATTACAAGTATGAGCCACCACGCACAGCCAAACAAATCTTTTCTTATCCAAATTTACCAATAAGATCTACTACAATAGTTTCTCCAAATCTGAGGCAGTTGAGAGCTATTCCATACAACTTGAAGGATTCCTCAGGATGAAGGCACAGTAGAGAGTTTAAAAACACACACACACACACACATACATATACACACACACAAGTTTGGAAGCTGATAATCCTCTCTAAAGGACAAATTCTGAGCCTCAAAGAGGTCTGCCTATGGAACAACAAAATGACATTTCAGGCATAAAAGCCAAAGGAAGCTGTGAGTGAGTGCATCTGGCTTTCTGGCTGAAAGAGTGTGGAAACCTCCAATACAGGATTATAAAATTATAAAAGCATAAGAATTGGTCAGCACCAAACAAACCGAAGAGATTTCCACGTCTGGCTGGCCTCACTGCCCTCTGACACCTGAACTTTGGCTCCCACCTTCCCTTTGAACCTTATTCTGAATTAGTGTACACCACAGAGGAGGGGAGAGCCGGAGTACCATCGCTCCACTGTCCTGTGTAACTGGGACACCGAAGCCGCCAGCTCTCACCATCATTCCTTATACCCCAGAGGCAAGTAAGACCCAGGAAAATCCCAAAGACAGGCTTCAAGTCCCCTAAATGGTGTCTCCTCCATCTCAGTCAGGTAGCCATCACCGCAGAATGTGACCTGATTTTCCAGCTCTTTGGTTCTGGCCCACTGAGAGCGATTTTTCTTCCTGAATTCAGCCCAGGTAGGGAGTAAGTCACACAAATGCATATCTAAAAACTGAACCGAATTCTTATTTGGAGAGCAAGGAATTAGCAGGGCTCAAGCAGTGGCTATCACTCGCCTGCTATTCAGATCTTTTATGAGAAAGCATTTTGATAAAATATGCAATAATAATGAAAGCCCCTTTGAGGGCCAAGGACAAAGGGGAAACTCAAATTTATGTCAAAAACTGATTGTGAACAGGAGGAAGGATCACACACACACACACACACATATAAACCTTTAAAAGGTAAACATAAAAGAAACGACTGGCTAAATTTATCTCTTTGTCAGTGAAAAATAGCCTGAGCCTCAGCCCAGTCTGTTACAAATTCTTAAACGGAAGGAAAAAAAGGAAAGGCACACTACAGAGCAGCACCATCAAACAGAAGTGCGAGCAGCGATGGAAAGGTTATCTGCGCTGTCCAACCCCGTAGCCACGGGCCACTCTGGCTCTGACCACTCGACATGCGGCTAGTAAGACAGAGGAATCAAACTTTTAATTTTATTTCATTTGCATTTCAATGTAAATAGCCACATGTAGCTAGCGGCTCACTGTATTGGACAGCTCAGCTACAGACCCTCAAACCAAACAGCTGACGTCTTTATATCCTTTCAACAAAATCATAATCTAATCAACCAACAATACCTTAAATTATCACCAAAATGAGTACAGGTCCGGGCCATTTCAAATTCAGAAAAAGGAAAGAAGGAAGGAAGGGAAGGAGGGAGGGAGAGAAAGAGAAGGAAAGGGAGGGAGGAAGGAAGGGAAAGAGAAGGGAAGGGAGGAAGGGAGGAAGGACGGAAGGAAGGAAGGGAGGAAGGGAGGAAGGAAGGAAGGAAGGAAGGGAAAGAGAAGGGAAGGGAGGAAGGGAGGAAGGAAGGAAGGAAGGGAGAAAGGAAGGGAAAGAGAAAGGAAGGGAGGAAGGAAGGAAGGGAGGGAGGGAGGGAGGGAGGAAAGGAGGGAGGGAAAGGCAGGAAAGAAAATTATTCCAGTGTGGCACATTTCCTACAGCTTTGTTCTAACCATCCAGTTCACATTTCTGTTACGCTATGGCTTCATGTATTTGGAAATCTGTCCTTGTAGATGGATTCTTCATTTGCTGAACCAGAATGTCACAATCTCTCCCCTTAAGGTCCTCAGAAACATGAAAATGTAGACTCAGTAAGTTAATGTCACTAAGCTTCAATTTCCTCAAGGATAAAGTGCAGATAATGTTAGTACTCCGAGATAATGCATATACAGTGCCTTACAAAGAGTAAGCACTCAGCAAGTGGTAGCTATAACTATTAGTATTTTGTTAATAACAATATTAACATCTGTAACAAAAAGGAACAGTGCTAATGCAATGAAAGTTTATAGTCAGCAAAGTTTTCCTAGGTCCAAATATACTTTGAATGTGTTTCCTTGGCTATGGTAAAGTGGCCTCCAGTAAAATACATCTTGGGGCCCTTTCATCTTGGCACCCCACTGTCAACCTCCAGAGAAACAAAAACCAAGATGGGTAGCATGAGTCACAAAAATCATTCGGCCAATATTTACTATGCCCCCACGCAGTGGCGGCACCGTACTAGGCTCTCAAGGATGAGGGGAACAGAACCAAAACACAGACCCCTACAAGGCATGGTCAGCAGTTGATGAGATGAGACACAAAAATTTCATGCTGGGGTCACACACGGGCAGAAAGGTACACTAACTATTTCCAGGGTCAGCTAAGACCAAGTTCTGCTGTTGGCTCCCCAGAGGTATTAGGTAACCTTTGGGGTATAGACCCATTTTCGCGGCCAGGACAGTAAGAGAAGTAGTGACAGGCCCTATTTCTCACTAAACGGCTAAAATCACTTTTACAGGAGATCCTTTTTTGAGTCTTCCAAAAGCCAAATTGACTGGCCTCTCACAGCAAACACAACCCATTTCAACAGCCAGCTGCCCAAGCCAGTGAAATCCAAGGGGACTCTCCACCAAGTTCACATCGACCAGACCAATGTGCCAAAAATCCCCCAGGAGTTTCTAAGCAGAAGTTTAGTGGAATTCTATGTGGCTTGGGGGTCATTTTTCTTTTTATAGAAGGCATTCAATCTTCTTTCACAACTGAGGGTACATTCCCCTATGGAATTCCTTTCTCTAAAGATATCTAAAAATAAAATATTCATCTAATAGCCTACAATAGTTTAAGTTAAAACCCATTTACTGGCAGAGTCAGGGATTTCTTCAGAGTCATAGGATCCCCTGCACCTATGAAAACAACGTGCTCCAGACTCTCTCAGGTGGTCCGAATTTCTGGGCCTCTCTGGCCCCAGAAGAACACTAGTCAAATCATACTCTGGACTTTAAGACAGGAAAGGTAGCGTTGTCTCTGGAATCTCTTACTTGTATCCTTAGCTGGTGGGAGTGTAAAATGGCATAACCATGTTGGGAAAAGGTCTGGCAGTTTTCTCATCAGGTTCTTATAAACCACTTCTATGACCCAGCAACTCACAGCTAGGTATTTACGCGTGAGAAATGAGAACACATGTCCCTGGGAAAACTTATATACAAATATTCACAGCAGCTTTGTTCACAAACAAAAAACATAACCCATTTGTGCATCAATAAAAAACATCTAAACAAACTATGAAACAGACATACCTAGGAATACGACTCAGCAAGAAAAAAGAATTCACTGATAAAACATGGATACATCTCAAAAACATGCTGAGTGAAAAAAGCTTTACACAATACTGTTGAATTCCATTTACATGAAGTTCAAGGACAGGCTAAACTAAGCTATGATGAGCAACAGGGCAATGTTTACCACTGAGAGGTGGGGACAGAAATTCACTGAGAATGTGGATGAAAGGAACTTTCTGGGGTGTAGTAATGTTCTCTGTCTTGATAGGGAGTAGAGTTACACAGGTACACTCATCTGTCAAAACGTTATTCAAATGGTACTTTCTAGATTTATGCATTTCACTATGTATATAAATTTCACCTTAAGAAAGCCATTACATATACTGAACTCTAAATAATAAAATACATGCTGAAATATTTAGGAGCAACTTGTGTCAATGTCTGTAATTTCCTTTAAAATGCATGAATCACCTGTCTGGACTGAGGGATGGAGGAAAGAGGAATGGATGGATGGACAGATGTGTAATAAAGCCAGTAAAATGACATGTTAATTAGAGACTCTAGGTGTGTGTATTTATGTGGTCACTGTTTTTCCAACTTTTCTATGTCTTAAAAAGTGAGTCGGGGGGTAGAGTCGCAGTGCTCTCTCCTCAATCCACCAAGTTAGAATTTAGTTAAGGCACCCATGCCCACCAAGCCATGGGACCACATAGTTTCAATTCTGCTAAAAAGTGAAGACTGGAAGAACCACGAGCAGCTTTACAGGAACTCACATCACTCATGCCAAAGATTTTCTGCCCGTTTCCCTACAGACAAAGCAATTATGTGAAGGTAAGCCAAAAATTCCTGATCAAGAGGGGGAAAAGAACACACTAACTTGTAGTCCCAATTTATTCCCTTTCAAGTCCTGCACCAAATCTATTAACTAACTGCACAACCTTCCACTTCCATTTGCCTCCAGTCCATGCAGCCAAAAAACAAACAAAGAAAAACCAACCCACTGGCATACAAATGCAGCCAGATGATGACGTCCCAGCTCTTGGGCTTGAATTACTCAGGCGGGCCAGAAACCCCACTGAAGGCAAAGAGGATGCTGAGCTCAGTCTGAGGTTAAAGTGATTTCACTGAGGTTAGCACACACGCACCAAAGAGCCCCCAAAAGCTTGATGCCTAACCCTTCTGTGGGGTTTGGTGACATCTAGGTCATCTGAACTTCTTTGGAATTCAGCTGTTCAGAGTTACAAATTAGGAATCCTGGCAGCTGGTGGCACGTGGAGAGCATAGTGGCTGTACTCGCAGGCCCAGAGGTCGCTCACATTACACCCGGTTTCCTTCCTGGCAAGGCCTTACTTATCCTGAGTTGACACACGATGGCAGGGGTTGGAGGACGCCTAGTATGATTGAGCGTCCAGCATCTGAAAACAGCTGGACCAACTGCAAGAGGGGCTCTTGCTGGAAACCGGACAGCCACGCACAAATAGAGATTTATGCCAGACTTAAAAAAAAAAAAGAAAAGAAAGAAAAAACATACTTTTTGTTTGTTTTTAAGCCCCCAAAGAAACTCGCTGACACACCCCGGCGTCACTGGGGACTACCCACAACCACACAGGGCAGCTGAGGGCAAGCAACGGGGGCAGCAGGGAGCGCGCCTGGGTCTAGAACCTTGGCCTCCACGCGGTTCTAGCTGCCAAAGACAGCGACACCCGAGGTGAAGGGCACCAGCCTTGTCCCAAGCCAGCGTGAGCGCGCAAGGCCACAACGCGGCTTCCTGAAATACACACCAGCTCCTCCCCGCCCAGACCCATACCCACCCCGGTCTCCCTCAGCCCAGGAAAATGGATTAGGACAAGGGAAGAAAATCCCTACAGAAGAGGAGGTCCCCGTTGTCAGTGCTCTCCGCGCCCCAGCCTCATGCCTCCAGTAGCTGCCGTGCTTCCCCTGAGCGCGGCATGTTTGCTCCCACCTACCCAGCACCTTTGCCCCCGGAGCAAACCTACCTCCCAGAGCACACGCCAAGGGGGCAGCCGCGCGCACCCCTGAAACCTGCATTCCGTGGCCAGCTACTGCCTGATCTTTGTGAGGACCCCAGGCAGAAGTGTGTTCTGGACCCACCTGTAGCCTCAAACATCCCACTCCACGTCCTTCCTAGGCACCCCTGAGCCTGCAGAACCCACGACCACCAACAGGCTACTCTGGACTGCCTCTCCCTACAACGCGCCAGAGAATACTCTCCCTGCCCACCCCACCCCCCGAAAAAGTTGGCCCAAGACTCTGGAGTGCCATCCATCTGCCCTGTCCCCTGCTACCCGGGCCAGGGGGTGCTCTTCTGGAAGCTCCGGAGCCTCGGCGCACAGCAACCTGCAGAGAGGCGCCACGAGGGGCTAGCCCTGCCCGCGGGGACACGGTCTGCGAGGCCAAATGAAGAGGCCTGTGCCCGCCGACACCCCAAGCTCTGTCTCGCCCCTACCTACCGTCCGGGACAGGCGGAGAAGGCGGCGCGGGTTCCCAGAAACAGCGTGTTCTGTCCCGGGAGGAAAGTTTGTGCCATACAGAGGAGGCGGCGCGAGGAGAACGTGGGCGCCAGTGGGTGGGGGCTGGGGGAGCGGCGCAGCAGCTTGGGTGTCTGTCTCTCCGGCGGTCGGTGCCTCCGTCCGTCCACGGAGCTGGCGGCAGCAGCGCTCTCTCTCGCAGCGCCCTGCGCCCGGCGCGCTCCAGCTCCAGCCCCGACGCGCCCCCGCCGCCGCCGCGCGTCCGCCGGCTACACTTCCTCTTCCTCTGAACTCATGTGCAAAATATGCTGCGCTGCATCTTCAGGGGAAGCCGAGCGGCCCCTGACAGCCGCCACGGGCGCTGTGGGCCCGCCCAGCGCCCCCTCCACGCCCCTCTGAGTTCCGCGCGTTCACTTCCACGCGGCCACGCCGCGAGCGCCCCGGGGATCTGAGGCTTACCTTCCTCCCTCCCTCTCGACTCCTCCAAAATACCGTTGTGTGCTGTCGGGAGAGAGCGTGGGAAATGGGATCCTCCAGATTTTGAGCCCAGGTCCTGGAAGAATGAATGCCACCGACGTGCTGACGGCTAGGGGCTGGGTAGGGGGGAGACCTAAGAGAGACATTTCCTCAGACCCCATTCCACAAGTGGGAGCGTCCCCAGACATCTCGGGTGCTGCCGAAGTTAGTTGCTGGCAGTTACTATATTAAGAGGATAATGCCACTGTCCCCTTTGCACACCACAATCCACCTACTGCAAGTGGCCAGAGATTTGAGAAGATCTGGGAAATCATCTTGCCTGGCAACTTGAGGTGCCCAAGGAAAAATTATATAAATAAAGCCCAGGAACAGAGCAGCTTTATTAAAGTGAAGACATGAGGCGATGATCCCATTATAAAAGATTTTCTTCCTGAAACTATTTTAAACAAAGCAAAATTACAGTTGCAGGTTGAGATCCGAAACTCTAAAGCCAATAATCAGAGTTGGCTTCTGTACTTACTGGCTGTGTGACTCTGGGTACATGACTTAACTGTTCTGGGTCTGGTCATTTGTCATATAGCACAACTTCATGGGTTATTACAAGTAAAATGTTTAGGAAGCACTCTATAACTTAGCTATTATCCTTGTTATTACCATTACTACAAGGCAGCTAGAACTAGGAGGCTGAAATAATCTAGTTAATTATCTCCATTTTCTGGTTGGGCAAAGAAGGGTCCTTAGGCACTGGAGCCCACTGGGTGGAGGGCTGGTTTTAATGAGGTCCTTGTGGTACTAATAACAGTCCCCCAGGGAGTAAGGAAGCACTCTTTTGTTTTCAGGGACTCTTCTTGTTGCCACAGTTTCTCAGAGATTTTCTTCCTTGTTTTCTTTTTTTGTAGCAATCTGGGTTCTGTTTTCCTCCCCCCTCCCCTACCGCTGTTTTGCTTTTGGCTTTGGTTTTTCTCTCCTTTCCCTTTCCATCCCATCACTTCCTACTTCCTGGCATCACTCACCACCACCTCCTGATGTCCCCATTCCCCACACCCACACTTGAGCTTGTGCTCTGGGAGAAACTAACAAGGTCAGGTAATGGCCCAGATTCTACCAATAATGTGTGGGGACAAGTGTCCAGTGGCGCCAATAGTTGTGAGTTCCCATTATGAAGCCAAAGGAAGTGACCTTCATGATATTTATCTACCTGAGCCCTTGAGTGGCACAAGTCAGGGCCCATCTGAAATCTTTCTGATCTTTCAGGACAATTAGAGTGGAGAAAAAAAAAAAAAAAGCCCAGTAATACTACATGGTTTATATATCCCTCTTTTTTTTTTGGAGAGACAGAGTCTCACTTTATCAGCCTCGTTAGAGTGCCGTGCAGTGGAGTCACAGCTCACAGCAACCTCCATCTCCTGGGCTTAGGTGATTCTCTTGCCTCAGCCTCCCGAGTAGCTGGGACTACAGGCGCCCGCCACACCACCCGGCTATTTTTTGTTGAAGTTTAGCCGGGGCTGGGTTTGAACCCGCTACCCTCGGTATATGGGGCTGGTGCCCCACTCACTGAGCCACAGGCACCGCCCCCCACATTTTTTTTAAATAAAAGAACATTTATAGGTGTTAACCAATAGATCACAAGTAGGCATAGGTACTTAAAAGAAGATAAAGGGAAAGGGGGGGAAGTACAGCATAACATGGTTGTGGGGGAGCAGGTGGTTGATTTCCTTTAAGCAAATCATTTTCATTCTATAAAAGTCTGGTGCACAGTTGGATTGTGGTAGTATTTTGGGGGGGATAGTTTGGTTTTTTGTGAACACCACATCCTTGACATTAATATGCTATTCTGATTGTTTCCATTTTCTCCTGCTCAGTGTTTCCCTAAGTACTAATGGTATGTAAAGGTCTTAAATGATTTTTTTTCCATACTTGGATCTGCATTTTTGAAGGTTTTCTAGAATTCTTGACCTTTCCTCCCAGACATTGTGATGTTTCTTACCTAACATGTAGTAGGTGTGTTCAATAAACATTTATGGAATGAGTAGATGAGCCAATGCCTTCCAGATCTTTTAAGGCTCTGTGTAACCTACATTGAACAATTATCCAGAGTGTTCTAATTCTCTTTCAGTTGGAATAAGGAGACAAATGTTGGATTTGTTCATGTCGTGTGGAGAGCTGCCTCGATTTTTCACTTGACTCCCATGGACTGTCCAGCCAGGGGATAGACCCTGGGCAGCTGGACCTCACCTCTAACTGACCTCGCACATCCAGCATCAACCCCAAAGATGCTGGAACTGTATCCTAGTGGGTTACCTTGGCAACCTCACAATGTCATCTGTTAGAATGTCCTAGGGCGGCAGCTTTTAATTCTATCGCAGCGGTCTCATCGGGGGTCATGTAATAGTGCTGTTTTTCCTCTGCTCACATTTCCTCCCCCTATGATTTAACACTAAGTATTCGGGGAGGGAGCTGAACACGGGGAAAACCAAGCTATTACTGCATGACAGGTCACAGATGGCCCCAGAACTGGGATCCCAAGTGTTCACAGTCGATAACACACAGTCCCCAAGTTAATGGGAAAGCTAGTTCCCCTCACACCCCTCATGAAAAGGAGAGGAGTTAAGCCAGCCTGGGCAAGTATAAGAAGCCTCCATGGTCAGACTGCACAATTCTTCTAAAAAAGCCTCCATGGTCAGACTGCACAATTCTTCTAAAAGCTCAGTGAAAGTAGCCCCCCGCTGAAGTAATTCTTCCCTGGCCTCAGCAGCACCACCTGACTCTGAAGATGATTAAGGCCATGGGTACCAGTAGCTGAAGCAATTTCCACTGCATCCTATCTATGCTGAGGCTTGTGTGGGTGGGGGAGAGAATCCCAGCTCACCTTGTATTCTGCACACTCCTCACCCCCAAACCCCTATCCTTACAATGTCATTCCACTTGGGTCCACCCTGTTCCTAATTTAGCTCAAAATAATTCAATCCCCCCTTATTCTATAGAGAGTAATAACAACTTCTGGGAGAAAATGGACCCAACAAAAGCTTTGGAACCTGAAGAACTATTGTCCTAATTGTTTATTTACAAGACCACAAAACCTAGATCTCACACATGCCAGCTGAACAGCAACATTTCAGGGCTGGTGGGCCAGATAACTGAACTCATCTGCACCCTGGAGGTGCAAGAATCATTCATCTTCATCATTACAGCTAATATATTAAGTAGATTTACAGCCCCAGAATATCATAGTTTGGCCAGCTGCTCCACACTAAATGGTTGTAGGAAGCTGGCCCCAAGTAGAGTAACAGTCATGCCTATCAGGAGGCACAGTGGCAGAAGCCTGAGTTCTGTGCCCCAGAGCCAGTAGCTTTGGAGGAGTCCCTGGCCTTTGTTCTTTGTGAAAGGCACCACCCTGGGAAGACTTTAGCACTTCTGGTCACACTAGAGCAGAGCACACTTGTACCAGTGCCGAAACATGGCTTTAACTCTGCAGTGATGCAGAAGCATGAATCTGGGTGGAGGCAGAGAGTTCATTAGGGTATTTTTTTATATATGCATTGATCAGCCAGGGACTTTTGTCTGAAGTATAATCAAACCAATACTTTAAAAATGCCACCCACAGACATTACCAATTTGAGGAAAGGTTGGATGACAGCCAAATGTTTCATTCACCCCCATACAAAAAAATAAAAAATAATTATTATTCTGCTTCTGAATCCACTTCTCTTTTTACCTCTGAATTCCCAGTCTGAGTCAGGCAGTTCAGGGGAGCAGGGGCCCTCCTGTGGCTGAGAGAGAATTTGCTCTCTGGAGCAAAGAGCCATCAGGACTGAATTTCAACACACTGCTGTCTGCAGCCTTGCTTCCCTCATGCAGCCTGTCCATCCACACTTGCACCTCTTTACTGGTTGTTCCATTCATGGAACACATATATTGACTTGCATTTCTGAGCAAGCTTTATTACCAGAGAGAAGGGGGAAAATGTACATGTGTGTGTGTATATGTGTATATATATAATGGACGTATGTAGGAAGTCTATATAGTCCACAGATGTCAAAAAAGGAAGTTGTGAAAATAAATCTTTATTAAATGAATGGTGGGGAAATATTTTGACATATTAATTAACTTTATTCCCTTTACCCCACCACGCCTACTTCCTCGCTGAATTTCTTGCTGTGCTTTACCAACCCTCTTCTCATCAAGTTAGACAGCTAGACGAGACACAGTTGTCACAGGGAGAGTTATCACAATACCAAAAAAAGTTGAATTTGTGCTTTTGAGTTTCAAAAGTCAATGTCCAAATATAAAATGGAAAGATACAGAAAAATAGGAAATTGAGCAGAACTGTTGTCCTTCTTTTGTCTTTTTTTCTGCTAGCAATCCTCCACCTCTCTATCCTTTATGTACACCACTCCATGGATGGATAAAAGCTGCCCAAATGGAGAAAGGGGAGCGAAGAGAGGCAGAGGGGACTTTTTGCTGGGCAGTGCTTGGTAGGACCAGAGTCAGAGTTTAAAACACACTGCCCTTGGGTCAAGTGAAAATCATCCAACCACAATACTTTAAGAACCCCTTGGATAACTGCTCAGCTCTTAGAATTTATCCAGGAAAACACCTTCAGCAGAAGAGAGAAATACACTGTTCATCCTTCCCATAGACAATGGGTGATGAACAACCTGTGGAACATCCGGAAGACTAACTCCTAGTCCATGATTCAGCCCTCCTTTAATAGTCTAAGATGTTGGTAAGTTCTTGAGATGTAGAATAGGGCCCTGAGCTCCTGAACAGCAGTGAGAAAATCCGGGGGTACTTAAAAGAACACTGATGGGTCAGTTCAGGATGCCCTTCCCAAGGCAGGACTGTGCCGATCATCAGTGCCATTCCTCAGATATTTCAAGTCCTCACCTTCTGGCCCCATGGTAATTACTCTTCCTGACTCCTTGTGTATGGGAGAAGCTATTACCAGTCCTGGCCAATGAATTGTGAGCAGAAGTGGTATGTATCACTTCTTTGGTAATTAATTGTTAGGACAAGATCCTCTAGGGCTTTCTGTTCCTTCCAGCAAGCCCTCTGGCAACTTTCCATATGGTGACTGCTCATCAGTCTAGATCCCTGAGTGGTTGTGAGAATCTGAGCCCTCTGTCTGGCCTGTACTCTATATGTAACATGAATGAGAAATGACTGATGTTTTAAGCCACTGAGACTACAAGTTATTTCTGAGGCACAACCCAGCCTATACTGACTGATGAGCTCTACTAGAAAGCATCAAAAGTTCTGGAAGGCATCATGAGCATATCTGGGAGCTGGAAGGCCAAAGGAAAGGATCCAAACTGAGGGACATTTCCTACATTAACCTGGAATCTTTGTAATTCCCAAGGTGCTTAGTTAGAGAAGCCCATGATCAAAAATGCTATAAGAGCTCTTATTTACTCATTCATTTAACTTGTATTTATTTAGGATATACCATGTGCCAGCATAGAACAGGGGATCTAGCAGAGAATGAATAGGCCCTGTTCTTACCCTCTGAAAACTTTCTGACTAGTTGTACTCAGCAGCTATTTACCGCTTGAAAATGAAACTATAGCCTACAGACTCTGAGAGATTTGCTCACGCAAGGTGACACAGTTACTAAATGGTGAACTGAGACTTAACTTGAGGTTTCTGAGTCTAAACTTTGTGCTTTCTTCACTCTTCCAAGCCACCTAATAATGATACAATCAATTTTGAATATTCAAAATTATATTGATTGTATCCAATCAATATAAATAAAAATAAATAAATAGTAGGTGGGATTTAACTACAGGCTGCCTTATGCCTCCATCCTTAATGTCTGCTGATATCTAAAATCTCTTTAATAAGCAAAACTTTTCCTACCCATAATTAGTACCTAGAACAAGTCCTGACAAATAATATGTTGAATGAGCAAAGCATGCTTGAATGAATAAAATGAATGGGAGGTTTATGTAATTGTAATGATTGATTTTAATCTCAGATGTGCTCAATCTCACTCATACTAAGCCAGAAACTAAGGAGAGGTACTATATCTGATAAGGAGGAATACTTTGCTTTGAAATGTTAATCAATGATCTTTCAAATCCCACTATTTGTGTTATCTCTCCCCTTTTCTTCAATTTGGGAACTATCTGAACTGTGCGGCATCTGTATGTCAGGGAATGGTTGTTTCAGTAGAAAAGCAAAGAAAAGTCTCTGAGATCTCAAAAGCTTGGGCTTTTAGGTTTTAAATGTCCAAACAGACTCCAAATTTAGAAAAAAAGTAAAAGTAAAGAGGTAGAAAAACATCTTGCTAACCTCTCAGAGTACACAACAAATCCCCAGACTGTAGGGAGCGAGAAAAGAGAGGATGGGAAGGAGGAATGTGTGGATGTTGTAAGTCCCTGAGAAAGCATGAGCCAATATCCTGCCCCTATAGTTTATCCAAAAAGAAGGGCAGCAAATCCCCTTTGGCATAATAAAGTAGCTTGCATTGAACCAACTATGCTACAAAATCGCAAAAACAACTCTCTGAAGGCAGTGGAAAACAACTGCAAATGGATGGGAACTAGAAGGGAGGTGATGCTTGAAAAATGGAAACATCAGTGGGTTGGATTATCACTTTTTTATGGCTTTTCACCAGAGGGCAGACACCCAAAGGGCAGCCCAAACTTGGACAGAAACCCACAGCCATATCAGCTGAGCAGACAGACCTCGGAGTGACCACAGCAGGCAAATAGATGGGCCCGAGGAAGCCTCTGGTCTCCCTGGACCCTGACATACTGTGGAAAGAATAGATGCCAGCTAAGGACCCCCCCCCCCCCATGGAGAGGAGGGGAAGCTCAGCAGTGAAAAGGGGCTGCAAATAGTCCTTCAAGGATTCCTGTAGTCACTGGAGTCACCAAAGCTTTCATGTCTTGCAAGGACAGAGAACGGAGCCTTGTGAAAGACCTTGGGGATAACACAGCAGAGAGCAGGACAAAGCAGATGTGAAGATGTCCCTACAGGTGCCATCCTGGAAGGTGATGACACGGATCCACGTGCTAAATCCTGTTCATGCCTTGGCATGATGTAAGTCCCCTCCAGAACTTATGTGTAACTCTTACGACATTGACCCCTGGAGAGCTGTGATCAATCCTGCCATTGACAAGGAATTTCTTTCTTTCTTTCTTTTTTTTTTTTTTTGAGACAGAGCCTCAAGCTGACACCCTGGATAGAGTACCGTGGCATCACAGCTCACAGCAACCCCCAATTCCTGGGCTCAAGCGAGTCTCCTGACTCCGCCTCCCAAGTAGCTGGGACTGCAGGCGCCCGCCACACACCCAGCCATTTTTTGGTTGCTGCCGTCATTGTTGTTTGGCGGGCCCAGGCTGGATTCGAACCTGCCAGCTCAGGTGTACGTGGCTGGCGCCTTAGCCCGTTGAGCCACAGGCGCCGAGCCTGACAAGGAATTTCTATCACCTCTTCCATCCTCTGAAATGTTGTTATAGGAACAAAAGGCATGTTTTCTTCCTAGGGCCTCTGAGCATCTACTACGCTAGTATGAGATAAATCAATGTGTTTGAGTTGACGGGGAGATGAGAAAGTTGAATGTGGATACTTACAATTAGACAGATGTAAGGGCCTCTTCCCATCCTCCCCATGCTATCTGGATAGAAACTACCCAGCATCATTTCCCCTTTAACTGTTAGCAGGTGGTTCAGGCTTTTAGGTGTGAGAACAGCTTCTCAACTATCTCAAATGGTAAGATATCTGCTGACCACTCTTACCTCCCCAACCTCCTACAACCAAATACGACTTTGTATAAAGGGACTTCCTTCCAAGAGGTTTTATTAACTGAGATATAACTGCATTGCCTGACATGATAGCCATTTATTCCTCTCCTATTTCTCCAACCACATGGAGGCTCTGATCTAGTCACTTTCCCATTTATCAGAGTGAAAAATAAAAATATAAAATAGCATGTTGAATAAATGAATGAATGAATAAACGAATACCTTTCATACCAGCAGCTAACGCTTATCTAATGGATCAATAATGTTTCTTGCACACCTGCTCTTTCCCTCCCCCTGGCTCATTCTGTCCTACCCATCCCTATCTGAGTCGCATTTAGAGAGTTTAAAGGTCAATGGCTACAGGCCCACTTTCCTCCCTCCCATTGTCAGTGGTCTTTCTACTCAGGTGAAATGGGCATTTTGGAATAGAAGTCTCTATCAGTCACCATGGAGGCCTTTTTCTCAGCTTTGGAGTTTCCGGCCTCAAATACTGAGAGTCAGGTTGACAGCCGTGGCAGTTAGGGGAAAGAGCCTCAGAGGCTTTTCAATAGGCCTAAAACCCGGGTTTTGGCACCCAGCCTCAGCTGAGAAACAGCTGGATGGCAGTAGGCCAGGCTCAAACATCTGCCTTCATCTGCTGGCTTTAGTAGCAAGCATCTCCACTAATGCTATCATTAGAGAATTATCAATATTTTACAACTGTTATCGCTTCTTGAAAATACAGCTAATTAAGTCACATAGGACAGGACCTTGGTGGTCAAGACATAACGAGGAAAGGCCTTCTGCTCATCTCTCTTTTCCTCTCAAGGCTATTATACTGATTATCTTACGGAGAGAAACCCTGATTTCAAAAGCTACCTCTCCGTTATGTTTTCTCTAACCCCGGTGAGAGCCTGTAAGTAAACTTAAACTTAAATAATGGAGAGTATGCCAGCCAGGGTTCTTTTTGTATACTAAAGAGATGGGGTCTGGTCACCTTAAGGCATAAAGAAAAGTACAAAAAAGACTTTGGGTAGTTCAGAAAATAGATGGGAGGAAGCAGGCTTGTGAAGTGTGGCCCTTCTCCTCCCAAAAGATCAAAATTCCCTAGAATTAGAAACCTAATTCCCTCTTCTTCATGTGGGCAGTTTGTGACACACTTGTAACCAGTAGAATGTGGCATAAGTAAAGCTGTGTGACTTCTGTGGCTAGTAGGTAATATAGTTTCTACCTAGATAGTTGGAATTTGTTTATGAAACATTCAGCCACCATGCAAGTAGTTCCACTGCCTTGGCCACCATGTTTTGAGGAAGCCCAAACTCGCCAGTGCAGAGCCCACAGGAGACTGCATGGAGAGGGAAATGCCCAGCCAGCCCCAGCTGCTCTAGCCCTCTCTGACTTATGCTGCACAGGAGACCCAAGCCAGAGCCACCCCTCCTGGCCGTCCCCAAATCCTGAGCCAAAGATTATGAAAAATAGTAAAATGATTGTTGTTGCTTTAAACCAGTATGTTTGGGGGTTACTGATTATGCAACAATAGCCAAGTGGAACAATCAGTCAGGAACAAAGGAATGTAAAACAAGGAGCAGAAATGGTTTCTTCAAACAAGACCCTTTCAATAGCTTCTTCCCCTCTGCCTCATTCAGACTTCATGCTGCTCAGTGTCTGGTTCTACAGATAGAAGAAATGAGCAGTGAATGTGAAACCTGAATTATCAGAGGGACATACAGATTGTTTTCTGAAGGTAAAGTTAATAATCTGAAGCAAAAGTCAGGCAAGGCACAATGGCTTGTGCCTATAATCCTAGTAGTGTGGGAGGTTGAGGCAGGAGGATTGCTTGAGCCCAGAAGTTCAAGGCTGCAGTGAGATATGATGGGGCCACTGCACTCTATCCTAGGTGACAGAGCAAAACCTTGTCTCAGGAAGGAAGGAAAGAAGGAAGGAGGAAATGAAGCAAAAAAATCCTCAGAAGCATTCTCTCCATCTTTCCCCTCCTATCTTCCTTAATTTGTCCCCACTGTAAAACAAAACTGAACCAAAGAAAGCAGGTGACTGCTTTCTTTTTGTGACTGTATCTTTTTTTTAAGGGGCGACATTTTTTATGTTCACTTTTATGTTTTAAAAATGTTGATAGACATATGCAAGAAAAATACCTCTTAGCTCTTTAAAACACAAACACATGCACACACACACATTCACACTTTGAGAGACATATATATTAAAACCCATCAACCCTCAGATCATTTAGAGAAAGAATTTTCTGGCCCACAAGAGGGCAATGATAAAAGTGTTCCCGCTACTTGCTGAGAACCACTAGCTTACCTCAGCTTGGAGTTCCTATTTTTGGCTCTCATTATGACACCTAGAAGAAACCTTCATTAGCATTTTAACTTAAACGAAACCAAGGCACAATTAGCAGCTGCTTCAGGATTTTCAAATCCTGACATCTGGGAATTCCTTGGAAAACGTTATGAATATTACAAGTAAAATGTGTTCAGGAGAGAAAATACAGCTCCCAAACTCAGCTGCCTGACCACACAGCAAGTAGAGTGCCCTCTATTCCTGATATGAGTGGAATGACAATGGTAACCCACAAGAGCCTGTGTTGTCTCACTTTCAGATGGTAGAAACCTGGGAAGCCACAGCTTCTCCACATGTGTTTGTCAGTACTATCAACAGCTGCTGCCAAGACTCTACTTTTTTCAGCTCCAAAACAGGACCAGGGGAGATCAGGTTGAAACACACATTTAATAAAGGCTGAGGATTGGTGTCTGAAGTCATGTTTCTGATTTTATCACTAACCAACCAGGTCACTCCCAAATGTATTGACTTAAAACAACAATAGCCATTTTTAACAATCTCTCACAGTTTCTGTGCATCAGATTCAGGAAAGGCTCAGCTGGGTGGTTTTGACTCAGGGTCTCTTATGTGGTTATAGTCAGGTGGTGGTTGGAGTTAGGACACTGAGCATCTGGAGCTGGCCAGGCCTCTTTCACTCTGTGTAACTCAGGGCTTCTTCAAGTGTTTTCTCAGCATGAGCTAATTAAAGCATCACATAGAGGTCAAAAGTTCCATAGCAAGTATTCCCATGAGCAAGGCAGAAGCAGAAGCTCCCCTGCCTTTTAGAACCTATCCTTGGAGTCACAGAGAGTCACTTTCACCACAATCTGTTGGTAAAAACAGTCCACTCAGATTCAAGCCCACTCATATTCAAGACTCCTCTGCTCCCATGGGAGGAGTCACATGTAAGAAGAGCATGTGAAATGTACCTGCTGTCTTTGGACATTACAACTTGCCACAGGTCAAGGTCCCTAGAGGTTGAAACAGGAATATCTGTATGAGTCATTTATTAAGGAATAGGGAAAGAGAGAAGCTAAGCAAGGATGTGGTTTCACAGATATGCATGTCATCTCTGTGCTGGGGCCATGCTAATCTCTGTATCATTCCGATTTTAGTGTATGTGCTGCTGAAGCAAAAGCAAGGATGTGGTTTCACGTGAAGTCTAGCCTCGGCCTGGTTCTGCAGGGAGCTCTGGAGCATATCTTGCCTACAGCTTATTTATATCTTTCCTTAAGCAAGAAGTCGAGTATTATGCACCCACATCAGTCAGAGCCTCAGCAACCATAGCATATCAGGGTGTATTTGAGGGCTAAGTTTTATAGGGACTAGCAGGTGAAGACCTTACTTTCAAGGTAAATTCAAGAAGTCAGTCCTGGGCAGCGCCTGTGGCTCAGTGAGTAGGGCGCTGGCCCCATATACAGAGGGCGGTGGGTTCAAACTGGCCCCGGCCGAACTGCAACAAAAAAATAGCCGGGAGTTGTGGCGGACACCTGTAGTCCCAGCTGCTCTGGAGGCTGAGGCAGGAGAATTGCCTGAGCCCAAGAACTGGAGGTTGCTGTGTGCTGTAACGCCACTGCACTCTACTGAGGGTGACAAAGTAAGACTCTGTTTCTAAGAAAAGAAGGAAAAAACAGAAGTCAGTCCTTAAAATGAGAGATGTTAAAGGGTTGACCAGAAGGTAGATGCTTGGCACATCCATGATGTTTGATTCAATCAAAATCTGGGGACCCCGTCAGAAGATACCTGGGCCTCAGGGCTTATGGAAAAATAAAACGAATGGTTCATAAAATGAGAAAATCGATCAGTGCTTTTTATGGACTCTGTTCTTAGGAGGCTCTTCCATTATTTTTTTTTTTTTTTATGTGCTCCAGCTGGAGGCTAGAGTGTAAAGGCATGATTAGAGCTCACTGAAACCTCCAAATCCAAGGCTCAAGTGATCCTCCCGGCTTAGCCTCCCAAGTAACTGGCACATGTCACTATGCTTGGCTAATTTTTTTATTTTTTGCAGAACCAGGGTCTCACTGCTGTTCAGGCTAATCTCAAACTCTTGGCCTTGAATCCCACAGCCTTGGCCTCTGAAAGTGCTAAAATTACAGGCATGAGCCACAGTACCTGGCCTGGCTTCTTCCTTTTTGGTGACAAGATGGCTGCCAATAATTCCAGTTCCATATCCTTTCCTCTGAGCAACCCCAGTAACAAAAGGGCTTTCCTTTCCCACTCAAGCTTACAAAAGTCCCATCATTGGTACATCACAAAGTCTCAAAGCTGCAGATGCTAGTGTGGATGTAGAGAGAAAGGAACACTTTTACACTGTTAGTGGGATTGCAAACTAATACAGCCTCATTGGAGGACGGCACCTGTGGCTCAGTGGATAGGGCGCCAGCCCCATACACCGAGGATGACAGGTTTGAACTCAGCCCCAGCCAAACTGCAACAGAAAAATAGCCAGCATTGTGGTGGGGCAAGAGCCTAGGAGTTGGAAGTTGCTGTGAGCTGATGCGCCATGGCACTTTACCAAGGACGATAAAGTGAGACTCTGTCTCTAAAAAAACAAATACAGCCTCTTTGGAAATAAGTCTGGAGAATCGTCAAAGAGGTAAAAGTAGACCTTCCATTTGATCCTGCAATCCCATTACTATGTATCTACCCAGAAGAAAAAAAAATCATTTTACCATAAGGAAATATGCACTAGAATGTTTATTGAAGCTCAATTCACAATCTCCAAGATGTGGAATAAACCCAACTGCCCATCAACATATAAATGGCTTAGTAAACTATGGTATATGTATACCATGGAATACTACTCAGCCATAAAAAGATGGGACTTTACATCTTTTGCATTAACCTGGATAGAGTTGAAGAACATTCTCCTTAGTAAAATATCACAAGAATAGACAATCAAGCATTCAATGTACTCAATACCAATATGAAACCAATGGATGAACAACTACACGCCCACATGAAAGAAAAATACAATTAAATTCAGGTAGGGAAGAGAAGGAAACAGGGCGGAAGGAGGAGGATTGGTAAGCTCTTACCTAACAGGCACAATGTAAGGGTATATAGCACACCCTCTGGGTGAGAGGCTCAACTACAACTTGGACTTGGCCTGGCAAACTCAAACAATGTAACCTGATCATTTGTACTCTCATATTAATCTGAAAATCTTTTAAAAAGTTCCACTATTGGCTCGGCACTTGTGGCTCAACAGGCTAAGGCGCCAGTCACGTACACCTGAGCTGGCGGGTTCGAATCCAGCCCAGGCCCCGCCAAACAACAATAACGGCTGCAACCAAAAAATGGCTGGGTATTGTGGCGGGTGCCTATAGTCCCAGTTCCTTGGGAAGCGAAGGCAAGAGACTTGTTTGAGCCCAGGAATTGGGGGTTGCTGTGAGCTGTGATGCCACGGTACTCTATCCAGGGTGACAGCTTGAGGCTCTGTCTCAAAAAAAAAAAAAAAAGTTCCACTATTGAGTATCAATGGCTCTGATTAGCCTGACTTTGTCACATGGCCATCTCTGAACCAACCACAGTGGCCAAGGTGATGTGATGCTCTCATTGGCCAGGTCTGGGTCACATGCACACCTTTGGGGCCAAAGATGAAGTTAATTCCACGAGAACCACAAGGATCAAGAGTAAAGAAAAGGCAATGTCACAGGAGAATCAGGGTTACCAGAAGCGAGATAAGAACAGAAAGGGAAAATACCTCAAACAAAGAAAAAGAACCATGTGAATCACTGGTGAACTAGAGCAACAAGGTTAAAAGGATCATGGTAGGTGACTCCATTCAGAGCCAGAAATCCCTGAGCCTAGGTTGCATCCAATTCCTATGCCCAAAGGCAATCTTAATTCCAGAACTTGGAGCAAGAGTCATGGCTATGAAGATAATCACTCAGGAGAGGTAGGGTGGCTCTGGCATTGTAGGGGATTTGAAAGCAGGCCAAAAAGTCATTATAATTTTGTTTCCCAGCTAGACTAAAGGTCCTTACTGACCACACAGGCCTTTTAAAAACTCTACCTATAGATTTTGTTTGATCAAATCTTACATAAATATTTAGAGGTTTGAAAAATAAGATCTATGAAGAAGGTCAAAGAAATTGGTTCTAATTAACCAGAAAAAATAAACTGAAACACACACACACCCAAAAGAGATGGAAAAGTATTTTAATTAAGTCATCTTCCCTATTAAGAAAAAGATGGTAACTAGCCATTCTTGTGCTCTACTGAGGATGAAATAAAACGCAAATGGGCTTAATTGAAACACTGGGGAATTAAACATGAGAAGGAATTCTTTGTTCAATATTGGCCTAAATTTTAAGCTCTATTTAATTGTAAGCTTCCTCTGGGTAAAAGAACTGTGTCTTCTTCATCTTCCCCAAAGTTTGAAATGATGGAGAACTGAAAACTCAAAGAGTAAAACAGAGCGAGACAGAGACTTTTCCCAACTTCTGTAACTTTTGAGATGTTTATTTCCAATTAGAAATGAATTTGATTTATCTATTGTATCAGTTAGGAATATTTTGACTACAAGTACAAAATAACCTGATTTTAGTGCTTTCAACAAACGGATTGTTTTATACACATATCTGAAGGCAATAGCTGCTGGCCCTGGTTTGTAGCTCATGATGCTATTGGCCTTTCCTTCATGGTTGCAAAATGGCTGTTGAAACTCCATGTATCATGACCATCTTTCATGAGAAAGAAGATGGAAGAGGGAAGAGACAACATGCATATCAAGAAAAGATGTGCTTGCCCAAGAACCACAGAATGAACATGCACTTATGTCTCATTTGCCAGAATTGTATAGCTTGGCCACCTCCAGTTGAAAGGTTGCTATGAGCAAGAGGTTGGGAATGGGAGTTAGAGCAACCCAATCCACAGTGTTGCGTTGTTTTTGCAAATATATACCTATGAACAAGGTGTGGAGAAGTAAATACTTGCCCTAGTTAATGGTGTCATTCTTAGGATTTGAGTAGACCACTTGTCTCTCTCAATCTCAGCTTTCCTAATTAATTAATCATTCACAATTAGTTCTGATTTTTGCTTTGCCGAGTGCTTCTACCCAATCTGAATCACAAGATTTGGGGACACCATTGATCCAAGGAGATAAACGTTCTGGCCACAGGGGGGGCACATTACCTAGGCCCAGCCATTTCTAATATTGCAATCATTTGTCCCAGCGATTACTCTACAGGTGGTCAGGTGGCTTCAGCAGGGTCAATCATCATTCTTCCCCAGGATTTTTAAGCTAAATTTAGAAAAAAAGAGGTCTTATCATTTTTGGTGATAGAATTGAAAACAGGGGCTGCTGGCACACATTTTTCCTGCCATGTGGGGAAAGCAGATCTTTACAAGGAGAAAATGAGGTCACAACCAGACATATACAGAGTTAACAGAGCATATGAGAGCAATGAACTGCAATTTCGTTCAAGTTCTCTGAATCCAACTGTGAGTGGACTTGCACTTGTATGAGCCATAAATTCCCCCTTCTTTCTCAAACTGGTGTAGTTAGATTTCCATCCACTGCACATAAGAGCCTTAATTAATTAAGAGGTTGGACAAATACCCAGTAATGCAAATGCTATTTGTTTGGAATTAAGAAAAAGTTTGCCAAGGGTAAACCAGGGAAATGCTTCATGTATGTATGTGTACAAAGCTAATAAGATTTTGTAAGCACTTAGAAAAATCAGACTATGTGAATACTGCTGTCAATTACATTTCTGGAATTTTTTTCTGTCAGTTTTAAAGTCATGTAAGGATGATTAAGAGGAGCTACATATGTTGGCTGCCCCTGTGCGGTATCTGAGTTCTTATCTGTGTTATGCCATTTCATTGCTATATGGGCTGGTACAAGTCATGTGGCCTCTCTAGTCTTTAGTTTCTTCGCCTGTTTAATCAAAGGCATGAAACCAAAAGCCTTCTGAGTTCTTTTTCACCTCTACTGTTCTATGTCAATATGATCTATATGACCAACTCCCTGATTTTGCCCATAAGGTCCAGGGGCTTCCCATGTCACACAGCTGGATACAGTATGGAACCTAGTCTTGGACTCTCAGGCTATCTTCTAGGGAAGACTTACTTGCTTGTCAATGATAGGAGAGGAAAAGAGTTCTGTTAGATTATTAGAACTTTCTTTCTTTTTTTTGCAGTTTTTGGTTGGGGCCAGGTTTGAACCCACCACCTCCAGTATATGAAGCCGGCACCATACTCCTTTGAGCCACAGGCGCCAATCATTTTTTTTTTTTTTTAGAGACAGAGTCTCACTTTGTCACCCTCAGTAGAGTGCTGTGGCCTCACAGCTCACAGCAACCTCCAGCTCTTGGGCTTAGGCAATTCTCTTGCCTCAGCCTCCTGAGTAGTTGGGACTACAGGCGCCTGCCACAATGCCAGGCTATTTTTTTTATTGTTGTTGCAGTTTGGCTGGGGCTGAGTTTGAACCCGTCACCTTTGGTATATGGGGCCAGTGCCCTACTCACTGAGCCACAGGTGCCGCCCTAGGACTTACTTTCTTTGGTTATGGAATATACTATCTTACTCCATTTTTCCAAGCTTGAAGAATGAGCCCAGTTCCCAAACCCAGTCCCCACATAGGCCACTTAACTTCCCTCTCTTCATGGTCAGGAGCTCCCCCACTGACTGACTGCTGTCTCACCAATGCATGCCATTGGCACAGAAGGGGCAGAGAAGAGAGTGCAAGTGTGTTCTGGGGGCCTGATAGGGTTGTAATGGGAAAAAAGCCATTTGGTGTCCATGTGTCTCGTGGTGGGTCTCTGATTGTATCAAAAAGGAGGATAAAAGATCATCGTCATTTGGGAGGTGTCCGGTCACCAAGAGGCTCAGTTAGACAGCAGGGAGGTGTCCAGCCACCTCCTCGCCCCATAGTGCAGTGAGCAGTCCACTGAGCCTGGACTGTGTCCCTCTGCAGTCGTGTCTGGGGAAGAGTCATAGGTGCTCCTGGGTAGGTTGGGGGGGAGCTTAGTGCCCAAATATGTTTGAAAAATTCTTCATTCAATCTATTTGATGATACAGACAGAAACCTTAACACCCTTAGTTCCTTGTGTATCTCCAGGCGGACTGTGATCTACTAGGAAGATTTTCTCCCCTGAGAATCAGTCACTTGCTCTGGGCGACCACCAATTTGAGGAGGAAATCTCATGAAAGGCCTACTTTCGCTGACAAATGTGTCTTGGAGAAATGCTGAGCTAGATGATCCCACTAGATCAGAGTTATCCAAACATTTTTGATCATGACCCTGAGTAAGAAACACATTTCATCCCACGACCTCATGCAAACACATTTCTATGTACAAATCTGAAACAAAGCATTCAGGAGCAAAACTGACTCTGCTGTGTGTGTAGTTCCCTGACAGTTGCGGTTCTGTTCTCTGGTGTTTGATTCTGTTTCCACTTTTTTTTTTTTTTTTTTTAAAGAGGAAGAAGGCTTTTATTCAGCCTGCAGAGCAAGCAGCATAGAGGAATTCAAAATGGTCACTCTCCCCGAATGGCTGGATCTTTCCCTTTTTATCTCTGGTCAAAAAGTTCCAACCCACGGGTATCTCTCTTACTGGTCAGTTTGAATCAAGCTGGAGAAGCTGCTCCAGCATCCTCAGAACTATAGGATTTCACAGAAGTGGAAATTTCCAGGTCCCAGGAAGTTAAGTCTACAAATTCCTAAAAAAATTATTGAATACTTCACAAATTTGTGTGTCATTCTTGTACAGGGCCATGCCAATTTTTTCTGTAATGTTCCGATTTTAGTACATGTACTGCCGAAGTGAGCACTCCATTTGCTTTTTTAAACGGTGGTGAGACTCACTGAGTTGACCTGGTAATGGGTCACAACCCACAGTTTGGAAAACGTTGCTTCTCAGGCTGCTGAGTCCTTAGGACTTTGCTTCCTCTGTGCAAGTGCTGTGGGTGCTGCTCACCTGTCCTGGGGAATGACAGGAAAGACCCACAAGTGACACATTCCCCTCCAGGAAGCTAAACCACAGAGGCAAGAAACTGAAGGGATGAAAATACAAATAGCAACGTATGAGCAATGTAAGTCAGCTGCCTAGAAGGTGCCACTTGGTGATCAGGATGTAACTTTGGGCCAAGTCAGTGCTGACTCATTCATTCATTCATTCCCTCTGTGTGAGTTAGATCCTCTGAGGAGTACATGCCAAGATGGGACTAAACTTTCAAGGATTTTATTAGGGGAAATGCTCATGCTAGAAAAAATGGGGAGGGAGCTAGGTAAAGCTTGGAGAATGGTCAGATGGTAATGCAAGTCTGACTAGTGAAGGAGAGACAGAAGGAAGATGGCCATTCAGCCTGAACATGAAGTCCCATATCCCCAGGGACAGGACTGCTTCGGTGTCCCTGCTGTGACTGTCATCGGTTGAGAGCAGCAGCATGGAGCTGGACCTCACAGCCCGCAGTAGGGTCCTTCACCACCTGTGCTTCTGTGCTTGAAGGGCTGCTGGGCGTGCACTGTGGCTGCCAAAACACCCTCCTCCTCTGCTTCCCTCTCCTCCCCTCTCCTGTTCCTTCCCACAATGGACATTACGCGGGTCTCCATCCCAGGCCGCCTATTGTAGCAAAGACTGGAGACAGCAGTGAGCCAAACGCAGTCCCTGCCTCCCAAAGTCTGGTAGGGACAGGGATATGAAGGAAAAATTCCACCAGAGGCTGCAGGGTGATTAGTGCAGGAAATGCTCCCAAGTGGAGGGCCTGGGGATGGTAAGAATTTAAGAGAGGGGGTTAAGTCAGAAGAGGTGTCCCTGAGCCACCAATGTGGATCTGAGATCTGGAAGAAGAGTAGAAATTAACTGGATGAAGAGGAAAGGGAAGAGTATTCCTGCAGAGGGCTCAGCATGTGCCTGGGCTGCATGGTTTCTGGGAGGTGGCAGGAAATCAGAGTCAAAACTCAGCCCGGGTAGGTTGAGTGAAGCCAGAGGAAGGGGGTGCTGGAAGAAAGTGTGGGGAGTAAGCAGATCACATGGGGCCTAGAAGCCTTCCTAACAGCCCTGGAGGTTTCGATGGGGTCAACATGATCAGATTGGCATTTGGGAAGGCTTTACTACCTGCGGTGTGGAGGCTGGGTTGGGGGACACGGGAGAAGTAGGGGGATTGATCGTCTAAGTCTCTGAGAGTGACAGGGCAGTGACAGTGGAAAGGAAGGGAAAATGACAAAGTGGGAGACCAAAGAGGCCACATGGATAGAACCTGGAGATGGAACAACATGGGTGTGAGAGGTGACAGGGATGCCTCCACATCCCCAGCTGCACCAGGCCAAAGCCCCCTTGGGCCAAGACATGGGCAGTTAGTGTAGAGACAGAAGTAGGGCCTGACAGGTGTCCTTGTCTCATGCCGTGCTCTGTTCCCCCGGCATCCTTTTATGTGCCCTCCCACTCTCTGCCAGTCGGCATCTCTCCTCCCCTCTTGGTGCTCCATTACTTCAGTTTCACTGTTCAGTCTTCTGAGTTAGCCTACAGGGAAGCTGGGTGGGACAGGGGGCACGTATCCCTAAAGACTTGGAATAATTCCAGATTTATGTAATCTCAGAGCAGTCCTTCCAAAGCATGGTGGGCCGCTCTGTTTTGTGGCTACAGTGGCTTCTCCATGTGCCGGCAGAACAAACCTACCTTCTCACCCATGCCGTCTGCAGTTCAGAAAGACTACCAGATTCTTAACAAGCTTCTACATTTAAGAGGTTGAATTATTTTGTTTCTCATTTATAAAACAAGACTTTGCATTTATACCTCTGTTTAGGATACACATAATGCAAATTCACACAGACTATGCTTACTTTGGGTTTCTGCTTTCCTGAAGCCTCTGCACTTTGCAGACGGCCTCTGACATCTAACAGAGCTGGATGCTTGTACTGACATCCACGCACGATCTCGGACTTCTACCGTAAGCTCTGGCCTGGCCCTTCTTACATGGTCAAGACCTGTAAGCAGACCTTCAAGAGAAAGACAGCGTTCCTTGTGCAGAAAAAGGCTCAGATGGTTGTTTGGGGATGGTAGAACTGGATCAGAACTTTGAAGGATGGGCTTGTCCAGGAGAGCTGAGGGTACGGGGGGGACACTGGGAATCAGCACGGCATGCTGGGGGCCCCTGCTTAGGCAGGCTCAGGTGTGGGCACAGGGATAGAGTAGAGTTTTAGGGAAATCAATATTTCTCCATTCTCCATGTCCAGGCATCTGTTTTGGTTTTCGTAGAAGGGACAGAGATGCTGTTTTCCACAGTTTTGCATTGCCAGGGCTCAGCTCCGTGCTCTATAGTAGGAATACAATAAAAATTCACTGAGTGAAGGAATGAAAAGATTACCCAGGGTCACAAGCTATTTGTCCACTTAAGTGCTGATTAGCTTTCTAACATTTTATTATCAAAATTTAATTTTCAAACTGACTGAAAAGTTAAAAGAATTGCATGGCGATCTCCATATACTCTCCACCTTTTGCGGCTTATATTTGCTTTATCCTTCATGTAGCCCTCAGTTCATCCATCTATCCATCCATACACACACTGTACTTTTTGATGCACTGCAAAGTTGCAGACACAGTACATTTCACCCCTGAACGTTTCAGCATCACATCATTAACTAGAATCCAGTAGTTTTTCTTTGTAAAATTTTGAAAAGTTTTCAATTGTGGGAAAACACATAACCTCAAACTTAGAATCTTAACGAAGTGTAGAGTTCAGTGGCATTAAGTTCATTCCCGTTCTTGTGCAAACATCAGCACCATTCATCTTCCTAACTCTTTTTCAGCTTGCAAAGTGAAACTCTGTATTCATTAGATAATAACTCCTCCACTCCCTCCTCTTCTCAGCCCATGGCAACCACCATTCTCTTTCCTGTCTCTATGAATTTGACTACTCTAGATACCTCACAGAAGTGGAATCATACAGCACATGTCCTTTTGTAACTGACTTATTTCACTTAGCATCAGGTCCTCGAGGTATATCCAGGCTGCAGCCTGTGTCAGAATGTCCTCCATTTTTAAGGCTGAATAATACTTCCTTGTGTGAATACATCATATTTTTGTATATTTGTTCATCTATCATCGGACACCTGGTTGCTTCCACCTTTTGGCCAGTGTAAATAATGAACATGGGGATACAGGAATCTGTTCAAGTCTCTGCTTTTAATCCTTTTGGGAGATAACCAGAAATGGAATTGCTGGATCATATAGTCATTCTACTTTCAATTTCTGGAGGAGGTGCTATACTCTTTTCCACAGTGTTCACACCATTTTGCATTCCCCCTAACAGTGGGTTCTAATTTCCCTACATCCTCCTAGCACTTGTTGTTTGTAATAAGAGCCATCCAAATGGATGTGAGGTGGGTTTTACTGTGGTTTGGTTGGCATTTTCCTAATGATTAGAGACATTGAGCATTTTTTTTTTTTTTTGAGACAGGGTCTCATTTTGTCATCCTTGGTAGAGTACTGTGGCATCATAGCTCACAGCAACCTCAAACTCTTGGGCTCAAGCAATTCTTTTGCCTCAGCCTCCCAAGTAGCTGGGACTACCAACACCTGCCACAATGCCCGGCTATTTTTAGAGACGAGGTTGTGCTGTGGTTCAGGCTGGTCTTGAACCGGTGAGCTCACAGGTTCCAATCCACACGCCTTGGCCTCCCAGAGTGCTAGGATTAAAGGTGTGAGCCACTGTGCCCAACCCATTGAGCATCTTTTCATGTGCCATTTTGGTCATTTATGTGTCTTCTTTGGAGAAATGTCTATTTGAAGTCTTTTCCCTTTTTTCTCCCTTTCAAGGTAAAATTTACATACAATGAAATGCACTCATATAATCATAGCGTTATATGAGTTCTGACAAATGCATCTCAAACTCTGTCAAGGTACAGAACATTACCATCACTCCAGAAATTTCCTTCAAATCCCTTCTCATTCTTTCCCCCTACCCTCCAGCAGGCAACTATGATCCTGTTTTTTTTTCCACCATAGTTTAATCTTGCCTGTTATAGAACTTGCAATATGTGAAATCTTACAGTGTGTGCTCTTTTGTGTTTGGCTTCTTTCACTCAGAATAATGGTTTTGCGAGTCGTTCATGTTCCATATATTATTTGCTCATTCCTTTTGATTGCTGAGCAGTATTCTTTTGTATGAATAGGCGAGAGTTTGTTTATCTCGTCTTTTGTTGATGGCCTGGGCTGTTTCCAGGTTTGGGCTATAATGAATAAAGCTTGTTAAGTGCTTATTTTTTATTATAACAAAAGCAAAATGTCATGAGCTTGAAGCCTGGATAAAAATCTCCAACTAAGCCTAATATCCTCTGGATGGGAAAATAAACAAATACGTAAGAGCTACCCTTTGCAGAAGGCTTACAATGTGCCAGGCTGAGAATTTTCTTTCCATAAATCATTCCCTTCAATCCTTACACCCCCATTTTCCAGAAGAGGAAACTGAGGCTTAGAGAAGCGAATTGACTTGCCCAAATTCCAATGGCTTGCACTTGACAGCCCCTATTTTGCCTTTTGGAAAGTGCCATGAGCTTCAGTAGTGATCCCAAGGCCAAGAAAAGAAGAGCGTGGTGTTTTTTGTTCCTTCAGTTATCACACTTTATTATGATACTGATGTCATTTTTATTTGCCTTCTATGATGGGCCTTAATTAGAATGGAGGAAAGTGAAGAGACAAGGATTATAACTTAATGAAAAAAAAAAAAAGACCATTCCTTTACTAAGAAATCGTCAATGATAGAAAAGAACTTAAAGAAAAAAATTAATGGTGCATTTAAAAAAACTTTCCTGTTATGAAAAACTAGAAAATAATAAGAGCTCCAAAAGATAAGTGTTTGACCAGACTTTTCTCCATATATAAAAGCAGATATGACCAAATTAGAAAGTTTTGCCAGGCAACTTGTAGAGGAAGGAAGAAAAGATTTATAACTAGTGTTTATCTAGTACACACCATCAGGAAAGTCCCCTGCTGGATAATTTACACACATTTAACTCATTTTATCTTCCCAGCAACTTTAATACCATTTCTCCTTTCTTCTTAGCAATGGAACTCCTGACTTTTAGCAAAATATGTGGCCTTACAGAATAAAAACATTTTGCTGTTTACTTGACAGCCAGGTTTGGCACATGACTGAATTCTGACCAATGGTAAGTCAGCTGAAAGGGCACATATAATGTCCAGGAAGGGAGCACTCTTAAAGGGAGGTGTGCTCTTCCTTGCAGCTTCTGCCTTCCAGATGAATGGATGCAGATGAAGTGGCTGGAGCTAGAGCAGCTATTTAGGACCGAGAGGTGGAAGAAATGTGGTGAAAATGGTGAAACAAAAATATAGAAATCCTGGATACTTGACCGTGGAGCCACCATACAAACTCTGGATTATAATTTCCAGAGTTTTTTTTTTTTGGCCAGGGTCGGGTTTGAACCCACCACCTCGAGTGTACGGGGCCAGTGCCCTACTCCTTTGAGGCACAGGTGCTGCCCAATTTCCAGAGTTTTTATGTGAGAGAGAAATTCTTATTAAGTACAGTTACTTGTGTTTTCCATCATTCTAGCTGGTTTTACTTCTGATAGAGAAGGTATTACCATTTCATTTTATAAACGAAGAAGACTGAGTCTAAAATTTCCACAGCTGGGGTGCACTTTAGTTCCTTGAGGAGAATAATACCCCTTCCTTGAAGGTTGATTGACTCAACTCCCAAAGCTGATAACATTGAAGGGCCAAAAAGTGTCCCTCTCAGGTTTGACTCTCTGGAGCCATGTAGTGTGCCCACAGATATGGAAACAGGTAACCTTTCCCTGGGGAGACAGCAAATGCCTGTGGGTATGAAGCTAGGTTTCGAAGAGCAACAGACCTGGTTATGTGACTCTGGGAAAATTACTTACCATCCAAGCCTCAGTTTCTTCTTCTCTAAAATGGGATGTTAGTAATAGTATCTGTAACCAAGTCACTGAGAGGTCTAAACAAAAGGATGCAAAGTACCTGGAATAAATGAGAAGAGTTTTTTTTGTTGTTGTTGTTGTTTGACTCTGTTGCCCAGGCTGGTGTGCCGTGATGACAGCCTAGTTCACTGCAACTTCAAACTCCTGGGTTTAAGTGATCTGATCCTCCTGTCTCAGCCTCCTAAGTAGCTGGGCCCATAGGTGCCTGCCATGACACCCAGCTAATTTTTCTATTTTTAGTAGAGATGCTCAGGCTGGTCTTGAATTCCTAAACTCAAGTGGTTCTCCCGCCCCCCCACAGTACTAGGGTATAGACGTGAGCCACCATGCCTGACCTAAATAAGAGTTTTTATTATTAGTACCTAGGGTTGGGCTGAAAGTCAGACCCCTTAATTATTTTTTTTCCATGTCTTCCCTTCTTCTATTTTAAGTCTATCTCCTCTAGCTTCCTGCCCAAACAAGATTAAAGAAACATCCCCTTTCTCCTTGCAGATTGCACTCCATAGCCCACCTTCAGCTGTGTCCAGATGAAGGCCTCATGTGATCAACTGCAGCTTAGACTCAGCTGGAAAACAAATATGCAGTTTGTGGTTGCCAAACCCTAGCCATGGGCTCAAGTTTTCAAGTATAAGACAGATTTAGTAAGAAGTTTTGTGTTGCTAAAATTAGGATTTGTATTTCTTACATTTGCACTGCTCAGTCTCAAAAAGAGTTGGCTCAAGAAAAACCCAAATCATGAGGCAGCAATATTTGTTTTTAAAGCCATCCCAACAGTTAGAAGCTCTCTCAAAGGTACCTGCAGAACGCACATTCAGGTTCCCGTGGGGCCATCCTCTGTGGATGACTTTGGCACAACTCTGCTCCGGTGATATTTCCCTGGCCCCTGCTCTCTGTCAAATGAATCATTCTGATGTGATAATGCATACTACACAGATTAATGCAGTGGTTCCCCATCTATAGGCCAGGAGGCATTTTTGCGGGGAGAGGGGGGCACAGTTTTACAAGATGATCTTCAAATCCATCTGCATGCCTAGTGTCCAAGGACTTAATTTTTATGTCACTATTTTTCAAATATATATACATGTTACTGAGTCATCTCAGTAACATACTTTATTTAAAATCATTATATAAACCATGAGATAATCAATGGAAACTAAATATCCACCTATTGTCATTTAAGTATTAACAAACTCCTAGCTAATGCCACTCAACAAGAGCTTTCTAGGTTGGGTGCAGTGGCTCACACCTGTAATCCCAGCACTCTGGGAGACTGAGGTGGGTGGATTGCCTGAGCACACAAGTTCGAAACCAGCCTTAGCCAGACAGAGACCTCATTTCTAAAAATAGCCGGGCATGGTGGCAGGTGCCTGTAGTCCCAGCTACTTGGGAGGCTGAGGCAAGAGAATTGCTTGAGCCCAAGAGTTTGATGTTTCTATGTTTTGACGCCAAGGCACTCTACCAAGGGTGGTGACAAAGAAAGAGTCTCACAAAAAAAAAAAAAAAAAAAAGAAAGAAAGAAAAGAAAAAAGAAAAAGAAAAAAATAAGAACTTTCTAGAAATAATCCCATAGGTAGTAGATCTCACGGTAGAGCTTCAGACACAAAAACAAGATAGGGAATGGACACATGGAGGCCACCAGACCATGTAACCTCCTTCAGATCACACCGAGATGGAAGCTCAGCCATGTGCAGTCCAGCTGCCCTGAGAAACACACATGAGAGCCTTGGGCTGGAGGGGCTTGTGCCCAGTGAGCATTGTCTGCACCATCTCCTTCACTCCCTGGTGCAGAAAGGAAGGTCAGGCCCTACATGTATTGAGCATCCAGTGCCTGGCAATCATAACCACAGGCAGCAGGAAAATGAAGCAGAAAGCATGAGGGAACTAGCAGTGGGCATGTGTATAAGCAGGGAAACTGTTAACCCTCTTGTTTCATCCAGGGTTATCTAGTTGCAAGCAACAGATATCCACTCTGGGCAACTTAAGTCAGAAGAGAAGTATTAGAAGATAAGCCAAAGAACAAAGACTCAGTAAGGAAAGAAGGGGAATCATGGTAGCAGATACTTTTGGGGAGATATGAATTAGTTCCGACCATTTTCTACCTTCATGTTACCGCACCAAGATTTGGATTCTTTGGGAAGAGTATAGGACTGGCCAGGGAAGAGCAGGATACCATAAGTTGTAGCTTCCTGAATTCTATCCATCAACAGAGGGAAAGGCTTGTTCCTCAAAGAAAACCAAGGTGCTGGCACCAGAAAAAGGGGATAGGATACTGACCATGAAGGGGACAGAGCTGTCTATTGTATCTCCCTAGGGCTACATGTCTTCATCTGTAAAATGGGAACAACTGTAGCTACACTGTGAAAATTTAATGAGACAACAGAGAGCATAGTGTGGCATCTGGGAGGTGCCTAATAAATATGTGATAGTCTCCAAACCTTTTCTCCAGAGAACTCATTGGCTCTGCAAAGAATGCAAAGCCAGCACAGATCAAAAGCCTTTCAATGGCTCATTTTACAGATTGGAACCTCAACCTAGAGCAGGGGTCCTCAAACTTCTTAAACAGGGGGCCAGTTCACTGTCCCTCAGACTGTTTGAGGGCCAGACTATAGTTTAAAAAAAAAACTATGAACAAATTCCTATGCACACTGCACATACCTTATTTTGAAGTAAAAAAACAAAACAGGAACAAATACAAATACAATATTTAAAATGAAAAAAAGGCGCCCCCTATCTGCAAAAAAAAGACCTCCTAACTTCAGGAAAAAAAGGCCCCCCTTAACCGCAAAAAAAGGCCCTACTAACTACAAAATTAAAAAAAAAATAGACCTCCTAACTTCAAAAAAAAAAAATCCTAACTTGTTCTTACCTTGGTCCTCAGGCAGCA